>JAGRRF010005532.1:1196368-1212547 GCA_019097615.1 Morone chrysops
GACACACTCACAGGATGAGGTAACCACAGAGGGTCAAACACTTGAACTCTGTCCAGAACGTTTTTGGATTAAAGCTGATCTTGTTTTCTGTCTGTGATCAGCTCTTAATAAACTGTTTTATATCTCACTGACAACTGATCAGGTTCCAGCATCACTTCTGGATCTGTCTGGTCTTTAATGCTGATGGTCTGTTGAAGGTGACGTTGTATAAAGAGTCTGCATATGGAGGCGGTTGGAGAGGATAGACGGGTCAAACAGGAAGCCTCTGTTACACTACAACCGCTAAAGTAAATAAAATGGAAAATGTTTCTCACAAAGCTTTACTTTGAAAATCTACCTGGATGTTGGAGCACAGCATCCTAGTTTGATCATCTGATTGATGAGTTTGGAGTGAGAACGTGTTGATATATAAGCTGGAACTCTCTTTTAAAGTAAGTCATTTTAAATTAAATTATAAATCTCTCTCTTTACACTCAGCACTGTGACCTCACTGGTTTCAGTTTGTGATAAACATGTTTTTCTGTGTTTTATTCCGCTGTGTTTCTTTCTGTTGTGTGAATTAGCTCCTGACAGTCCCGTTTACCACCTCTGAGTTGTAAAACAAGCTACACTCAAATTTAATATCAAATTATGCTGTTTGAACTTCACTTTTTACCCCGGTGGTGAAACGCCTTCGCTCCCGTCTTCCTGCCCGCCGGTGCAGAAACGTCATCTGTATTTATGTAAAGCAGTTTGCAGAGTGCTGTTCGTTTCTGTGCTGGATTTAACCTGAGACACTACGATAAAGCTGCTTTTATCGAGGCAGACGGAGCTCTGCACACTGATTTTATTTCACCCCTGGAGGTGGTGTAACTTCAGGAAGAAAAAAATGACTAACAGGTTTTCTTGTCACTTCCCACCTCTGAGCTTCACGCGTTTGACATTCTTTGATATGAGTGTGGAAGTCTGGACTCTGGGGGCCGCAGGTAGGTCGACAGATTCAATGAGACAAGACAAAAACGGAGAGTAGAAACAACAAATGGCTCCATCGGCCCGGGGCTGGATGCTGATGTCCTTTCAGAGGCAAACAACACTCCTGTGCTGTGGTTTTAATGGTGCCATGGTGGTGCCATGGTTTTAGAGAGAAAAACAGTTCCCTAAAGAGTTATATTTCAGGTAAAACAAAAGCAAGAGCTCGGAGACGTCTTCTGTCTCTTATTTCTTCTTTTTTGACTTTCACATTAAATCTGGATCATTTTTGGGGGATATTTTATTTATATTATTTATATATTTATATATTTTAGCCTTGCTAGCGATGTTGCTCCTGGGACGGATCCACCATCCAACAGTAGATATTCATGTTCCCCCTCAGGATGAATCAGAATACAAAAACTTTTCATTCAGCTGACTAAATATCCTCAAAGCTAATGACATCAGCCTGAGCCAAATAGCAAATATTAGCATGTTAACATGACAAACTACATTATACCTGTTGAATATCAGCATGTTAGCATTCTCATTATGAGCATGTTAGCATGAAGATGTTAGCATTTAGCCTTAGAAAGCTGCTAGTGTTGTTGTAAACCATATATAACACACAGCACTACACAGTTACATGGAATTACTTAAATTATATATACTGGAAATTATCTTCCCACTAGATGTCGCACTAGAGCATCTCAGCAACCAGACTCCATTGGCAAAACCAGTAATTTTACCTTGCAGATAATCGTAAGACACACTTCAAACTGTTAGGCTGTCTAACAAGACTAAATCCTTCATTCATCAAGTTGCTATCGCTGCCACGTAACGTTAGCTAATCCTGAGCAACAACAGTGCTGTTAAAGTGCCACTAACAGTAGTTGTTGTTTGTTCCACTAACAGTAGTTGTTTGTTCCACTAACAGTAGTTGTTGTTTGTTCCACTAACAGTAGTAGTTTCTGCCACTGACAGACTCAGGTTGTTATTGTCAGTGTGTGACAGCATTATGAAAGGATCCCTACAGAGACAGACCTTTAGTTTAATAATATATATAGATGTATATAATAATATCACTATCACTCTCCACCCCAATTAAATACACACTCTGGGACTTTTATGGGTGTATTTTACTCTTCCTGTGTTCCTCCTCAGAATTACTAAGCACTACGAACAAGGCGCTTTAACCTCTCTAAGCATAATCTTTTATTCAGATGTTGCTGATTAAAAAAACTACGTTCCCGAAATAATAAAACCCATTCACATCAGACAAACCCTGCAGTTGCAGTCTGAGAGTCATTTAGCAGAGAGACTTTGTTAAAGTCGAGCCGCAGGGTGTGTTTGTTATAAAGTCCTTCAGATTAAAGCTCCGGGGCCGTCGGAGGAGTTGTTTACTTCTCGTTTCTCTCTGCTTCCACTCTGAGCGCTATCTTCTCTTCCCATCACGGTTTGTTTTTTACCTTTTTATTTATTTAGTGTCCCATAATGTTTCTGACCTTTAATAAGGAGCTAACAGTCTCAGAGGTCGCACCGACGGGCACAAAGTTTCCTCCGTCAAACGTAACGGGAAATTTGCATTCGGTTCAGGTTTTCATCCAAAAATGAGACATTTGCCTTTTGAAATAAAAACTGACAGCTTCACTTACACCATGACTCATGCCCCGAATTTTGAAAAATGTACTTTGAGCTAATTTTTAAAGGATTAATGTTACAGCCGTCCCACGGTGACAAACTACCTTTTACACACTGGCTTCTCTGTAGTTAGAGATATTTATTGATGAACTTAAGCTAATGAATCCTTCAGAATGACTGATGGAGCCGGTTGAAATAATTCACTGAGGTTTTTTCGCAGCAGCTGAAGGACACTGATGCTGCTGAATTGTTAAGATCCTTCACTACAATATTTATGCACTTGACTTGATTTTTAATCCTGCCGGAGGAGAACGTATCTGTGTGCTGATGAAGATTCATTTCAGACTCTTTTCTATTTTCACCACACAGACGGTAGTATGGAGTCATAGTAATGACTCACAAAGACATTAAAGCGTCTCTCCACTGTCCCTTAAAAGTCCAGGTGAAGCTTCATTAGTTCGCTAGCTAGCCACAAACACACAACTTTATCAGTGATTTGGGTGAAACTGGATCATATTTTATGGAGAGAATATTGTCTGGTTTGTGTCGACTCTACTGACTGCAACTGAACGGGACTCAGCAGCCTCCCAGTGAACACAATTTCGAGACTAATAGAGGACAGTTTGATGACAGCGGTACCGAGGTGACTTATGAAGTTTCCAGATGGACTTGTTGCTAAAAGAAGCTAACTGTTGCCAACAGTAATGTTAGATATCATTAGCTAACTACTTAGCTCACGCAGCTAACATTAGTCAACTTAGCCCTAGTCCGACAGAGTCCGCTAATGGATCCACTACGGCAGCTGGACTGGGGGGACGTAGCACGCAGCGTCTCTCCCTAACTGCCTGTTACGTAGATACTGGGAAGCAAACAGCTCTCTGATTTCTGTTTCATCAGGTCTTTAAACCACATGTTGTCTTCAACCATGTTAGCATGGCGATGTTAGCATTTAGCTCAAAGCACTGCAGCCTTACAAACTTCTTCAAACCTTCTGATACACAGAATGACCCCTGTTTCTTCTCTGAACACTTAATTGCGCCATTTGACAGGATTTTATTGACCCGTGAGCCGCAGACCTGCAACATAAACACAAAGTAACTCTAATCACCGTTTCTGATCTCATCTGGGTCGTCTCTCAGTGTGACGCAAAGAATCAGCTCGTTAAACATATGTGATTGATAATTAGAGCTCAGTCATTCCCTTCTTGTGATTTTGATTGCTGCTCATGTGAAGTGCTGGTTATAATTGCTCCTTCAATTCATCTGAGGACACCGTACAGACTTTGTTCTTGTAAATGATTGACTGGCACACAAGTTTGCTTCTTTGTTAAAAGAAAAGAGTTTGTGTTTGTGTTGTTTAGGTACACAGATACAGGTACACAGTGCAGCCCTTCACTGCGTCTCTTATGTGAGCTCACCTTTCTCGTTGTTTTTTGCAGAGTAAATTAATAAATTTGCTAAATTGGGATTTTTAATAATCGGGTTGATTTGGTGAAACCGTGCTGACTTTGTCGCTCTTTATGTGACCTCTGCTGTGTTACACTCTGCGTATCTGCTGCTAATGTGTTTTGACTCTGTTGTGATCTAACGTGCTGTTTTAGGACGACTCAGTGAAATGTGTAGTGTGTTTCTGTCTGCCCGCCGTGGACCATTCATTATTTACTGTATCTAGCTCACACTCGGTTATCGCTTACGGTGGACTGTCTGCTAGATACTTGTCATCGTGATGGAAAAAGCTGTAATTATTTATCATTTTCACCTCGCTATGAATGATGTCTGTATGTTGGTCAAATATAATTACAGGGTTGTGATCCTCTGCCTGCCTCTGCTGCAGCTTACAGACACACACATTCAGTCCTTCCTGACCCGAGGAAGATGAAGATGAAGTGTGTGGCAGAAAGACGTATTGAAAATGACAGAGGGATATTCTTTCCTCTTTTGTTCAGACGATTGTTACCCAGCGCCTGTGAGGATCTTCTGAATATGTGTTTTGCCTCCTGATGTTTGGTTACGAGCCACAGCGGCACGTAAATCTGCCCGCCGTTGTCTGCCGCAGGACAGACTGTACCAGCATTTGACTGCTGGCAGAGTCCTTGAATGACAAAACAAAAAAAACCTTCACATTCACAGTCATTTTTATTTCTCGCCTACTGAATCATGAACCTTGAAAATTTGGTCATAGCTGAGTGTGTTGGAGTGGAACTAAATTAGATTTTCCACCACCTGAAGAGAGAAATGCAGCTAAAAGGAAACATTCATGCACCTGAACACAGTCAAAAAGCATTTTTTTGATGAATTGAAACAATTGGTCTTTTATACAGCATCCTCAAAACAGCAATATGTTTTATTTTTTAATCTTCCTTCTTTAAAACGTAAAGAAAATCCTTTTTTAGAATGAGTTAAACCAGCAAACCTTCCTGTAAATGTTGAGTTTATTCGACCTATTTTAACCGTACATACAAAACCTAATTCTTGTATAATAAACTATAAAAACTCTTATACTTTAAATAGATTTTTACTAAACCTGTTGTACATAATGTTCATATCTGCTAAATTCTTCTGGTTTGTTGTTTGTTGTAATTGAGTAATTTGAGTATTTTTCATAATAATACAGAAAGGTGTGTATTTAATGTCAAAAATAATTTAAAGTGTAGGTGTGACAAATCTCTCCATAAAATATGATCCAGTTTCACCCAAATCACTGATAAAGTTGTGTCTGTACAGTAATCAGTGAGCTCCACTAGCTAGCCATGCTGTTAGCTAGCTAGCTAACTAATGAATCTTCGCTCTGTGTCGCTAAAAGTTGAAGATTGATTGACGGGTGAATGTCAGGATATTATTGGTTGAAATCAGTTAGTTCATGCTGACGTAAGCACGCGTCACATTTTGTTTCACAGGAAGACACAATGATTGTTTTTTATACAATAATACAAAGAAATGTAGTAAATTTGTTGGCACATGTTTAATAGGGGAACAATAAAACTGAGGATGTGATCTTAAAGGATTATAAAGTCATTTTTATTTCACCTGGAAGATCTATTTTTATTCTTTGAGACCTTTCTCTTTGCAGCTGAATTCAGTCCTTTCATCGTCTGTGAGGTTGAACGTGTGACTTCTCTTATTTCCACTTCTATAAGTGAAACAAACGTGTTTCAGATGTAAGTATGAGTGGAGCAGTCAGCCGTCGTTAATCTGAGAGCGAAAGGTGAGCCATTACACATCGCCAGGCGAACCGGTTGCCATGGCAGCTTGAAATAAAGTGCCCAACGGTTTTGCCAAAGGCCCCGTGTGATAAAAGCAACAGGGATTTGAACTTGGAGCTGAGGAGGGAAACGTTATCTGCTGCGAGGAGCAAGCTGAACCTTCTCTGCCAATGTTCAGCCTCCGCTATGGAGTTAATCTTCCTCTGCGGACGCGGTGGGAACGGGAAGTGAGCGGCGTCAAGAGCAGAGCGGCTGTGAGTCGTGAAGGGAAGTCACGGAGAAGCTCCCTGATCCGGTTTCTGCCGAGTTTATTTGCGCCTACAAATGATCCATCGTGGGATGGAAACAACACAGCGAGGGAAGAAGAAGAAATGTAAAACAGCGAGCGAGTGAGCGAGCGGCGAGACAAAGGGAAGCCTCTAGGGGCTCGTAAAACGGCGAACAAAGCAATGAGAGTGAGAGAGGAATCAAGATGGCAAACAGCCGGCGGTAGGCGGTGAGAGGAGAAACAAGTGGAGAGAGAAACAAAAACAACACGATGGAGGAGATTTTATGTGGTAACAGAGGGCTTTTATTTATAGACACAGGAGGATTCTGGGTAAATAGTGACACCAGCTCCTGGTGCAGATAACAGCGTCTAAAACCTTCCTCAAGTCTTGAGTCTAGATCAACAAATTTCAAGTTCCAAGCCAAGGACAACAAGTCCCAAGTCATCAGACCTTTTTCACAGCAGCCACTTTGACATGAAGTAGACGGGTAAATGCGAGTTACCAACGATACTGATTCAGGTTCAGTTTCATTCAGGTCAAACACAGTCAGGATATTGCTGTTGGCTCACTGGAAACACTTGGATACAGTAAATAGGAGAAACTACGGCGGCTGTGAAACTCTTAAACGTTACACACTGGACCTTCAAGTAGCTTAATTCTTTAAACTTAATTTTTTGTTTTGTAATTGAAACAAAACCTCTTTGTGTTATTTTAAGTAGACCTTTTATGCTCATTTGAAACACAATAATTCAAAATAGTTCAGAATTTAGTTAAAGTGTAGAATTCCTGTATCAAGACTCAACAACAGCTCTGTTTTCAGTGTTAGCAGATTCGAACCCACATCATGGCGACGGTACTCACCCATCCGGACGGCAGAGAGGATGTTGGCCTGGCTGAAGGAGAGCGGTGCCGTGGTCAGCAGCAGGTTGGCGACGTAAATCGACAGCAGCAGTGCTGGCAGAGCCGGCATCTTCCACTGCTCCTCATGGAGAATGGTCTGCTGGCTGCCTGTACCGCCACCTGCAGGACAGGAGGGTTCATTACCACTCATTATCATCCGCCACAAATCATACATCAAACCTGTTAATGTTCGTTTAGAGGACAGCTTTACCTCCGCCTGTAAAACATCAGTCCGACATACACATCTCAGTGCTGACAGTGAACATACAGCTGCTAACAGCTGCTCTATAAACATACAACAAGCATCTGGCAGTGACAGTAACGGTCTTTATGAGCTCCACAGCGGGCTGTCATTTCAGTTATTAGCTGCAGCAGAGGAGAGACACTGCAACCCTATCAGCTGTGAGGAGTTACAGTGAAAGTTTGGCATCCAGTACATTAAGTTTGTTCCACAACATCAAAATAAGACTAAAGAAATCTGTCATTAAACCTGTATTTAAGTTAATTTCAAGTGACTTTGTGATTACAAAACAAGTAGCTGAATAACGTAACTAAGTGAAAGTAACTTGTACTGTTTTTAGGCTTCTTAAATGACAACCTTTGCTTGTACTATTTTTATTTTTAAATTTTTTTATGTCAGTTTAAGTGACAATTTATTTCATTATTCACATCCAGTACATTAGATTTGCTTCACAGCGTCAAATTAAGACTCAAGTAAACACTAACCTGTGTTTAAGTTTATTTCAGGCGACTTTGTGAGTTGATCTGCAATTAAATCAGTTTCATACAAAAACAGAATAATATGTGAAGCTTCATAGCAACACGAGCTAACAATATCGTCCCTATGGTGACTGAGCGGCCAGTTCATCATCTATGGAGCACATGAAGAGATATATGAGTGTTTGACAAATTACATACACAAATTACATTTGTATTTAGTGTAGTTGAGTGTACGAGGAGCTTCTCTAGTGCAGATAACGTTCATCTTTGATGTCTAACATTAACATAACATTAACTGATCTTGTAGCTACTGCTCTTTTAAATTGATGTGCTTCAGAATGAAGTTAAGCTAACATAAAGACAACTTCAGAAAGTTAGCATTACTTTCATAATTTCAGTCATGATGACGTCCCAAAAAATATAAAAATTTAAGGTAACAAACTACTTTGAGTAATTATTAACCAGGTACTTATTTGTTTTAACTTTAGTCATTTTTTTTATTGGAGTATTTGTGCTTTTACGTCAGTATATATTTTCAGTACTGTTTTTGCCGCTGCTGTAAAGGTTGTTTTTCAGAATTAGAAGTCTAAGAGCAAGAGAGACAATGTCAGCGTGAGAAGATTAGAGAAAGGGAAAAAAGGCAAGAGACAAGATGTGAAAACGAGGAGGAGGAGAGAGTCAGACGGTGGGAAAAAATAAAATATTGGAGAACAAAAGTGTGCGAGCGAGATCAAGAGACTATCACATGTTGTGGAGAGAGAGAGATTTAAAATGGCTGAGCGAGGGAGCATGACGAAACGAGTCCAAAGTAGATTAGAGCGACTGAGGCGAGATTTTTTCATTAGTGTCGTTGTGAGTGTTTGTGTGTGTTTGTGTGTGTGTGTGTTTTGCATTCAACTTCTCACAGGAACAACACAGCAGGCGCTGAGCCCCGACAAACATCTACCACTGTTCAATCCCATCATGCAACTGCTTCATCTTTTCATCTCCATGTGGACAGCTGAGTTATGTTCCTCTAACTCCCTCCCTCCTCTTCCTCCGCCACCGACAACACCAACACGCTCTTCATTTGTTTAACCCGCCCCTCGCTAAATGTTTACCGCCGCCCTGCCAATGAGGCGTCCCACATGAATTTAAATAAGATTCCCAAATGGAATTTAAATTGGCTCGAGTCGATCGGGACGAAGCTTGGTGGCAGAGATGAAGAGTGAGAGATAAAAGAAGAGGAGGAGGAGTGGCGCAGAGAGTTTCTGTTATAAGTGATCCAGATGGAGACGATAATGATGATTTTTAAAGCTAAAAGACTGACAGTTATAATACTGATTATTATCTGAACTCTGCTCAGAGCATGAAGACGTCCTAATCGTGCAAAAAAAATTGGCAGAAATAATTTTCCAAGTTGTAATTTAAGAGCCAGATGTACTCTGGATTTATTTTATTTCTTTATTTTTGCAGCACACTATTAAAACTAACAGCACCAGCGTTAGCTAACGGCTAATCTGCATCTGTTGTTCCCCCGGGGGCAAAAAACAACAACAACAACCACAGAACCTTAAATACTGCACATAAAACAGGGTAATACATAAAAGGCCATCAGTGTGAGATAATTAATAGAATCATTATGATAATAAATACAATAACTATGAGGTAATCATGTCCTGACTGCTCTCACAGATTTAACTACGTTACCCAGATGCCCCAGCACTACCACTGCATCCTGTCAGAGATTATTAATCTTTTTACCAATAAAAAGTAATAAAAATTTAGAAAATGTGATTTTTTTAGGATATTACAGCCAAATAATCTCTTTATTTATCCGGTGCTTTTGTCATGAAGACTCGTTAACGTCAGCTAACGTTAATCTAACATTACTGTTAGCGACAGTTAGCTTCTTTTAGCAACATCTCCATCAGGAAAGTCCATAAATCACCTCCGTTCGGTTGCACGCTAACGACAACTACATTAGCAGTTAGCTAAATAAAGCTTCTGTTTCAGAATATTTATCGGAAAATGTTACATTTTCTTTTTTCTTGAGTGTTGCTCAAAGTATTTGAATGATTTAAATTCAATCTGCAGTCTCTTCACTTTGGTTGAAATCAGTTAGTTCATGCTTACGTATTACATCATTTTGTTTCACAGGAAAACAAATTTATTGTATTTTTATATAAAAATCCAAAGATATTGAGTTTTCAAGAAGATAAAATCTGTTCCATCACAGTTTTTTATTCAGTAGTTCCTAAAAGTTTGCAAACTAATTGACTTTTTCAGAAGCCAGAAGAGGTAGTTCTTGCGACTGTACCTCCAAAATAAACATGTAAAAACAACCTGCTGCTTGCCAACAATCACAGAAACAAAGTGAAGGAAACTGAGAGAGAAGAGATGAAAAAAGCCGAGACAGAAATGAAAGAATATAATGTGAGTGACAGAAAACTGGGCAGAAAGAGACGTGATGGCGAGCTGAGACAGGAAACGAGTTCTGGCTTCAGGCACAAACAAACAAATGATGATAACAATTAATTAGGGTCTTTCCTGCAGGAAGTGCTATCATGTCAGCTAGCAAACAGCTGGCGGGACCCCGCTGATACCAAACCACCACCGCAGTTCACCGCGTTCACCGCAGCAGCTCTGAGGCTAATCGCAGCCTCAACTCAATTAACTGCCTTCAATCTCATTTTACATCGGCGGCGAACAGCCGACACTCGCTGGCAGCGATTTACAGCCGAGCATGAGGCTTTAAAGCCCTGGTTCATCGACTGTACGAGTGAATGAGACGGCGAGGGGCGGTAAATAATAATATTTGTTGATGAAAATGAAGAAGAGAGCGAAGAGGAGACGTTTGAGTGTTTGTTGGTGCAGACACAGAGCAGGACTCCTCTGTAACTGAGTCTTCAGATTACAGCATGAATATCTGGGATTATTATAAACTATTGATTTTGATGAACCTGAGCTCCGCCCTTTAACCACGCTGTCTGTGTCCTGTGTGAAACCAGAAGTGAACAATTTCTTCAAAGTAACATCGGGTTATTTAATTTTAACTCTTCCTAAACATAACCAAGATTTACCAAACTGGAGTTAACAACAAGGATTTACTGGACGTCTTTAAACGTATGTAATGTCAGGTCCGTTATGTAAGTTCGGTTACCCCAGGAGACCGATGTCTTTGAATTAATTACATAATGTACTTAAGTTATTTAACGTAATGAATCAGAGTTATTTTCTAAATTTACCGTAAACTCTCCAATAAAGACAGGGGCAAATAAATGCAGGGGCTGTTATTAAAAGTTTTAAGGTTAATGGTTTTTGTGCCTAAACATGACCAAACTGCGACTGTATCATGTTAACCACGCAAGCCTTATTTTTGAAGTCAGACTAGATGCTGCTCATTTATTATTGCTAGCTTGACTACACAGAAATTACACATTGTGTAATAAAAATTAAAGCTGCAAGCAGCGATGAACGGGCCCTCGCACTCGTCATGCCACCAGCGAATCATGTGTAAATCAGATCACTATGACTGAATATTGTCATGTAGACGTGTTCAGGGGACTCTTATCAAACATTTGAAGTTTCATTGAGATTGGATCACGTACACAGAAGTTACGGGCACGCCATTCGACGTACAGTCATAAATAGCACAACTTTAAATCATTAATGTTTTTAGAGATCAATAACCAAATTTAAAGTCAATCCGATAAATTCCCTTTGAGAAGTCGCTCAAAGACAACACGAAAAAAAAAAAGACCATTAAATTTAAAATGGCTGTCTTCCTGATGGGTTTGGTGTCTGGATCCACAAGGCTTTTTTGCTTGTCTGATGATGATACACGTGTGTACCAGTCTTCATACATGTCGGTTGTACGTGCATTGGGGGCTGATTCACAGGGACCAACAGAATACTTAAAGTTTCGTTACCACTGAATTGAAATTGAAACATACTAAGGCCTCAAAAAATGTGATTAATTTGATATTCAAATAATAAACCGAGCCTCCGCAGTGTTTCTGCTAATTAAAGTCAAACTCAGAGGCAGCGCTGTGTGAATCTGTCACTTTATAAACTGCATCTACGTGTTGGTGTATGTACGTGGGAATTAACAGTTTGACAGGCATAGCAACGGTAACTAAGGTGATAGGGCCTCGCTAACGGTCAATTGTGTAGAAACAGCTCGAATATAAAGCGAACGCATAATAACACATAATCAAAGGGGAACTGTTATGCTCATTTCCTGCTTTGTGTTCTCAGACCGGAGACGCTTTGTGTTTGATTCACTGATCCTTGTCTATCTGGTTCATACAGAGCCGCCATACGTTTCTTTATCTGACGCTCGTTTAATATCAACATCCCCAACGACTTCTCTCCTGTAACTCAGATTAACACAATTTATACACTTTATTTTAAACATTTTAACAACAACAGAATTTAAGATTGATTAATTAATTGATCCTGAGGGAGACAGAGGGAAAAACATTTTACAAAACACAATTTATGAACATTAGATCAGTGATTGATTAATTGATCGAGGGGACGAGGTACGGCAGCACTTTCAGAGGCTGATTCTCACGTAAAAGGCAGTGAACCTTTGAAGAGGAAGCCAATGTCCTTTATACTTTTTATCCCTTTATTTGATAGGAAAGGTGATGATTGATTGGGGACATCCATCCAAGTGACAGTATATGCTTACTTTCACATATGATGATTTAAAAACTGATCAAACAAAAAATTAAGAATTATAATAATTTTTAAATGATATAAAGTCAACTTAAAGAAAACCAGTCAATGGAACAAACTGGAATTAAATCACCAAAACTTAAAATATTACAGTTTAGTCGACTAGAAGAGTCTTTATTAGGGAGCAGCCCTAACAATTATATATATATTTAGGCTTTTTATGCCTTTATTTGATAGCAGAGGTGATGATTGATAAGAAATATTCACCAAACTGTCTGACAATATAACATAATTAATTACACCACTGGCTGAGGGAGTTACAGGGTCTGTATGCAGGACACCTACCAGGATCAGCAGGTTTTTAGGTAAAGATGGTAAAATGGTTAAACAATAATAAACACCCCTGGGACCTGAGTGTTCATCCATCCACCAGCTCCACCGCCGACTTTAAACTGTAGTACATAAACATCACATGCTGTGTTTCGACTCTCGCTGCCACCAGTCGACAGAAATCCCCTTAGAAGAACAGCTTTAGAGATTTAGCTCCCCAGGACAAAAGGATCTCCGGCAACAGAAGCTGCTTTGGTCAACATGAATACAACAACAAAAGGTTGGAAAACACGCCTTTTAATCTTCAAACTCTGCCTCCCCTCTCGTCTGCGGCATCGCCATCACAGCAGTGCTTTAAAGGTCATATCATATATTTGACTTTCCTGCTTCATGCCTGACCTGCTGTTAGCTCACCTCATTCATACAAAAAATGGCTCTGGCTGTGAGCTTTTCTGATGTGAAGGATGATATCTCGCATACCTCTTTTCAGATGCAATAAAAGGGGGAAAAGGATCCATCCCAACAAAAGAGGAGCGCTCAGCGTACAGCACTTTGTCTGTTGGGTAATGGCCCTTAATGCTCACCTAAATATAGGATATTAGCGTTTTCTCCCTTCAGGGGATAAGGAGATTTTGTTTTGAAGCACAGTGAGTGCAGCTGACTCAAACCACTATAATGACATGGTAATCCTCTCATTTAGCCGCTGACACACGACACATTTACACCTCCGAAAACAGCAGGGAGGCTGCAGGAGGGAAGAGGGAGGAAGGTTCGATTCCTGCATGTGGTCGGCCTGCTTTTAGAAAGAATAAAACCGATGTAGGCAGCGACATAAAAGAGTACGCCGCAAAATATATACGTAAGTTAGTTTTACTCAAAGTATGAGAGGAAACTGATCACCTTAAACCATTTGAGTAGAAGTAACTCAATTTGTTGAGGTTACTTAGATAAATTAAGTTAATTGAAGTAAATTACACTCATATGCATTATTATTACTTATTTAACTTATTTAAAATGTGTTAACAGAATTCATCTTTGGTTTCTATTAAAGGAAATTATGACCTGTCATCAATACACTGACAAACAATAAAAACAATTCACATATATTCAATTATCAAAGTGGTAGCCAGTTACTTATATCTTAATTGTTCCTGCTGTAATTAAGTTGTTAGCAATATCCTTGTTTTCTATGTGACTAAGATTGATCATTAACATTAACCTCAGTCGGTGACAGTTAGCTTCTGTTAGCAACAAGTCCATCTGGAAACTCCGTAAATCAACTCTGCTGAGTCCCGTTCGGTTGCACGCTAACAACAGCTACATTAGCAGTTAGCGGAGTGCAGGCAGAGGGAAAACCAGACAATATTATCTCCATAAAATATGATAAGAGATAAGATGATAATTTTGTTATAATTTTATTTGGCTACTTCCTGTTTCTTTTACAGAAGATTTTCTGGAAGAGTTTACATTTTCTAGAACTCAAGAAAGCTAATTAAAGATAATTCTGGGATTTCCAGGATGCTGAAAATATTAAGATGTATTTAAATTTAATCTGCAGCGTCTCTTCCTGTCATACAGGTCGTGTCATTATGTAACTGTGACTGGTTGAATACCTCCACAGTGTCACCAGCTTATTTATTCAACCTTCAGAATTAATTAAATGCTGAACTGCGAGGCCACAATGAACGTATGTAATTAGCTGTTTAGACTCACATTTGCGTTAAATTACCTCAACATTCCTCCATATGTTCACAGTTCATTCACACTTATGAATAAAACAAGACTGGCTGGGAGGTTGTATGCAAATGTACCCTGACCTGAGTCATCATCCAGTTTTATCTGTACGGCTGCTGAGAAGCTGCAGAGGTGATGGAGGAGGATGTGTAGCAGTAAAAGAGCAGATGGAGGCTGATGGGAAGAAGAACAATGACAAGCTCAGTTTCCTGCCGTGTGATGGTATTTTATTCTGGGTGAAAAAGTAAAACATTATCTAAAGCTCGTTCCTTCCTCCGCGGCAGAAGAAGAGCAGAGGAATCCGTCTTGGTAGTGGTGGTGGCACACAGACATATATTGACAACCTAAAGAGTTTCACGGCACATTATTCATCAGATAATTTAGAAAGAGTAGTGGGAGGTATCGACAAAGGAGACGGCCAAAAACGAGAAAAACAACAAGTGGAGAAGAAGGAAAGATTGTCTGGGATGTAAAACTGAAAGCTTCAGTGGTTTGGTGTTTTTTATTTCCTGCTCTTAATATTACAGGAGAGGTGGGGAATGAAATATTCACTGTGCTACTCAGTAGTTTCACTCATCAGGGTCTAATGACATTTTTAGATTTCTCTTATTAAATTCACCTTTAAAAGGGACGTGCATAACATGATATACCAATGTGTTTCATATCAAAATGTGCAGCAAGACCTCAGCTGTCTGTATAATGAGGCACTGTTTGTCCTACAGCACTGTGTAAAGACATCATTTGACCCTAAAGCTGTAAAATGTAATAAATGTATAATAACTGTTGGGTAGCATCATGTCACATAAATTAGATGGTGACTGCCAGACAAGCCTTAATACTTGTTTCTAGTAGGTGGCCCTTCATGTTGAATATTACTGTGTACATATGTTCAAGGTGTCAAAATTCAACACCAAGCCAGGGTCACACCATTCGACGCACAGTCACAAATAGTACAAATTTTATTCTATTTTAGATTAGATTTAGATTCCCGAGGAGGATTTCATTAAAATACAGAGTGCAAGTCACTAAAAATGGCCGACTTCCTTTTGGGTTTGTGGTATGGGTACAAGAAGCTTTTTTTGTTTGTCTGGTCATGATACATGTGCCTACTCATTTAATACATATCAGTAAAACGTGCTTCAGGGGCTGAGTTTAGGAGGTGCTGCCAGGCCATTTTGCCACGCCAATATGACCCATATAATCCAAAAATGTCTGCCGTTGAATTTTGTGCCGTGTTTCATGAGTTTCCAAGCAATCCTTATAGTTTTGTATTAAAACAGTATTAAAATAATCCATTGATAGTTGTCTGTACATCCATGAGCACACTGCAAACAGAAACTGCTAATAGCTAACTAGCATTATTAAAGGTTTACTAAATATAGTCTACAAAAAACTGGGTGACTAGTAGTACCTACCTGTAGCTGACATTATTAACAGCCCGTCTGATGTCCTGACGGCTTTAATTTATAACATAACATATTTATAACAAGCGGAAGCTCAGAGGGGACCGTGCCTTTGCTGCACGTTAAACAGGCTTCCTCTTTGTCTGTTTTTAAATCTCTTCTTAAAACCCATCTTTTCTCCGTGGCTTTTGACACCTAGTAAGATGTCGACTTTATTTACTTTATTTAATTTCTTATTTGATTGCTTTTATTGCGTGGCTATTATTTTTACTCATGTTTTGTGTCTTTTAATTTATTGTTGTATATTATATGTAATTTTGCGCCCCATGTGAGCTGTTATGTCTTTTATTTATGATGTCTTATTTAT
>JAGRRF010005532.1:1212614-1224234 GCA_019097615.1 Morone chrysops
AAATATTTTTATTATTTCCGTAATTTGCACTTGTGGGAGCGTTTAGATGTTGAACGCAGCCTTGTGGGACTCCACGTGTTATTTTGAATGTAATTACTGATCTACATAAAATAGTCCTTCAAGAACAGAATCAGAAGTAATGGTTGAGCGAATGCAGTATTATTTTAAATGCACATTAGACCTCAACTAAATTAATCAAAACATTTAAACATGGTGGAAGCAACTTACAACAGGAGCAGATCGCAAAACAGGCACATTTCTTACTAAGATATGATCAAATACAACAGTATAAATTACATAAAAACTAAAATAATCAAATAGAGGCATGTTTCTGATAATAATAAAGATCCTGTCCATTATTTATGAATTTATTTGCCTACAAGTAGATGAGAGTAAAAAAAAATGATCTTAAATGTCAAGGGCAATCATTTCAACTCAGCAGCAGAAAACTGCTGACTTTCACATTTGTTCTCAATACAGTGTTTCATCACATCAAACTGAGCTGAAACTGCTTCTCCCCCGCTGTCCAACATCACATCCAATAATCTGAAGTCATCACCGTGAGACAAACACACCAAGGAGACAGTGAAAACACTCAAATCACTTAAAATGTCAAGTGGAATAAACCCGATAAACCTGCTGACATTTGTCTCAGCAAGACTTGAGCTGTAACTGAAACTCCAACACAAACAACCTTTACCTGAAGTGGCCGTGTCCTCAGAGGACAAAGGGACCATCACACATGTTAATACAGAAATGGATTCCAGGTTGCGTAAATTATGTGAGAGAGGTGACGTCGGTGTAAAAGATTGTCAGGTAATTTCAGTAGAAGCAGAAGCGCCACGGAGTGAGGGAGAGACCTGGGGGACAGCTGGGATGGCGATGATGGATGGGTGATGAAAGGATGGAGACATGAATGAAGGACAGAGAGGAGAGTATGTTTAATCTTAGCTTTTTTCTGATGGTTTCTAGGTTGTTTATCTAAGGTTAGATAAAGATTGGGATCGTAGTTAACAGAAAACCCACCTGCTCTGACAACATCTATCCCAACATCATGCGTTTTCCATTTTTGTCTTAATTTTTCAATCTGAAACTGCAATAAAGATTTAATCTGGTAACGAACATATATCTTGTGTCATTGAAAATCATAACATTTATTTATATAAGCTACTGAATGTTCTCTGACGGCTGCTGGAAACCAAAGTGTCTTACTTCACTTTAGCTTTTTGTCGCCTACTTCTGACATTCGTTTTCGTAGAGTTGATTAAAAAAATCCCCCAAAGCTCCATTGTTAATTCTTCATATATTCTTAAAGTGATAGCACTTACTCAAGTCTTATATTGGACAATAATTATCTGGTGATATTGTTATATATAAATCTGAGTGTTGTCTGCATAATTATGATAAGATATTTATTTGACATTCTTGAATATTTAAAGTATTGTATTCCTTTTATTATAATCCTTTTGTCACATTATAGGATCATCCACATTGGCTGACACTGTCTCATATACTAAATATTTGTGTATATATTGTGTTTACTCTGGGTGAAACATTTTTTTTTTTATGGTTGCACCATTCCTTCGAATATAAATATTATACATTTCTTGTGACTCGTTTTAGACACATTTTCCTAAAATTCATCCTGACATTTGTGGCATCTTTGGAAACTTTGAGATCTCCATTAAAAATCTATGGAAGCCCATTTCTGCCAATGTGACAAAAAATAAAAAGATTCTGTGAGTCATTATAATGAGAAACGTTCTCAAAATAACAACTAAGTATCACAAAGTCATTATTTTGAGGTATTTACTTATTATAATGACTTAGAGAAGCTTTTTTTCCCCGTCACATTGGCAGAAATGAGCTTCCAAAGTATTCAATAAAATCTCTGTGGTTTTTAACTAAATTAGTGCCGGTTTGTGGAGACTAATTTAACATCCTTTTGCTGTTTTAGTGCATTTCTTCCAGATGATACAATAAAAACACAAAGACTGGAGGAAAAACACTGCGACAGAGGGATGTAGGAAGAGACGGATGAGTGGAGGACGGCTGCAGCAGTGTGAAGGTGACAGATTGACCCCCGGGTCTCTTCTGCACCCGGGAGAGTCGGACCTACCGGGGTGAAAGCTCCGCAGGCGAGCCAGCGGGGAAAACAACAAACTTCACTGTCAGCAATTATAGAGGAGGAAGAGGAGGAGGAGGATGAATGACAGAGATATGGAGAGAGAGAGAGAGCAAGGGGGTGAATTTAGTGTCAATTAGAGAGGGAGGAGGCAGAGATGTGTGGAGGTGTGGATGGATTTATTGTAAGTGAGAGAGCAGGGGGGAGGACAGGGAGGAAAGAGTGTGAATGAGAGAGGAAGGTGAGAGGAGAGGAAGAGGAGGATAAACTTACTGTAAGACCGGAAAATAAGCCAAGGAGGGAAAATTAATAAAACGAAAATTTTCGTTCATTTAATTTTATGTTACAGTAGCTAGAGAGCAGATTTTACACCCGACACTCATCTGAGCATAAAATTTAATAACACGAAGGATGAGCTTCAAACTCTGAAAACTGCCGAACAAAAGCCAGAAGTCTTAAAGGATCATTCTGCTTTATTAAAACTATTTTCTGTTTCCTGACCCATCTTCATTTGATGCAATTATTGCAAATATTTCAGCAATTATTATGCTAAGAACAATGTTATTAGGAAAGAAACGGAGGACAAAAACGGAGTCAGTGAGAATGAGCTGTCAATCCTAGCCCCACCCTAAAGCATACCCTGCTTCATGGTGTGTTTTACTCTTAATGGGACCATCAGTTACTAAATGAACATCATGCTGTATGGAAGAAGACTGAAACTAGAGACTGAGACCAGAAACTCATCAGGAAATTGTTTACTGAACTCATAAATCAACTGAGAAGTCGGACCATTTCTCCATAAGACTTGTTAGTATCCAACTTTTATTGCATCCAGTGGAGCTCCCCCCTGCTGGCCTTTACACAGAATTTAGGTTTAAGACTCTCCCTGGAAGTTCTGTCCGTTATATAAACTGTTAATGAGTTGTCAGAGTCAGCGGAGGGTTAAACTGCAGGTTTAGTAACTTAATTAACTGCTATGGTATTTTCATGAGATTTGTTGACAAAAAGGAAATATAGATTATGAACAGGCGACAGCGTCTCAGTTCTTATCAGAGTTTTAATTTCACAGCGGCATTACAGAAAGCCACTTATGGACGGATTTCACTTTGGAATTAAATTCTTACATAATTGTGTCTCGATCGAGTTCAGAGAGCAAAAAAAAAGACTGACCAGCAAAATGTGAGCTCTCTGGTTTCATTATGTAGAAAGCACATGCTCCAATGTCAAAGACTGACCTTCAGCATTCAATATATAGAGAGGCTGATAGAGAGATGTTGGGGGGAGGGCAGGAAAGACAATAGAGACAGAAAGAGAACAAAAAGAAAAACAAAAGAGTTGTGTGTTTGAAGCCAGCGATCTGGTGGAGATATGACTTCATCCTCTTGACACAAACAGAAAATGTAAAAATGGATCTCGGAGTGATTGAGCTCTGAACAAAGGCTGTATAATCACCACAACCGCCGTGTTTACGCTCTGCGGTCGCCGCAGAGAGAAAGAGGAGCGTGCATTGTTTCACAAATCCTCAACAAGAAAGCTTTTCTTTAATAACTGCAGATAGAGATAAAAACAAGAACAATAAAAAGGGAAGATGTCTGCACGCAGAGCAATGACACACACACACACACACACACACACACTACAGCGAAAAGCTTCACTAATCAATATGTTCTTTTATTATTAATAAATCAAACTAATGTGAGAGGAGCTGCTCACAAGGGAAAACACACAAAAAGAGAAGTGCAACAGTGGAAAGCAAACTACTTTAACTGAAGAACTGTATAATTCAGGGTACTACCTCACTAGTATTTCCAATTAATGCAGCTTCCCTTCCCTGATTCTGGCGCCCCCTGTGGACAGAGGTGGTAGTGTTTCTACTGCCTCCTTTTATTTAGTTCAACAGAAGTTAAACATAACAAAAGTTATCTCAGGACTCTTTTCAAACAGAGCAGGTCTAAACCGTAATGTTCTTATAAGATTGTTTAGAGAGACAATTCCAACCATGAGCGAGCACTTGGCCACAGTGGCAAGGAAAAAAACAGCGACCTATAAGACTACATTAGCATATTTGCAATCTGACACACAGCTGGGTGAGACAACTATAGAATTATGCATTTTGAAGGAATATTGGACAGCTAGGTCATGCCTTTACCATCATAGGAACAAAAATTAAGTTTGCAGAACACAATTAAATGATGAGTTGAGGATTTCTAAGTAGGTATACTCCTTATACTAGCATATACTATGTACTACACCACTGGGACCTGCCGGTAGAGCCAGTGGATATCTGCTAAACGTCCTCCAAAGCAGAACTGTTGTCAGTACGTGAGAGCAATTGCGTTTATAGGACACTCCATGTTACCTCGCTTTCATGGCACACTTGGCTGTTCTCACCATAGCCAATTTTTCCGCTGTGCCTCAGAGGAGCATCAATAACAGTTCAAACCAAGTAGAATTTATTTTACTCTGCAGAAAAGTCTGCACTACTTCTCTTTCACTACTGATTGGTTCGGGTAAAATTACTCCGTCCCAAACAGAAATCAGCTAACACCAGACTGGACAATGCAAATGAAATGACAGATCATCAGGCTCTATCAGGATGAATATTCTTGGTAAGTTTCCACAACTGCAGCAGAGAGAGAGAGAGAGAGAGAGAGAGAGAGAGAGAGAGAGAGGTTGGTTGAGGACAGAGAGAATGAAGAGAGAGAGATTAGAAAGGAAACAGAAATACACAGCGCAGACTGGAAGTGAAGAGGAGGGTGAGAAGGAGAAGAGCACAGAAGGTTTGTCTCCTGTGGGATCGTTCACACCTACAACAGTCTGAAGTTCAGTCTCCTCCGTGACACCAGCTTCTCTACAGGCTAACACCAACAGAGAGGAGAAACAAAGCTCTGGAGGAGCTTCTGAGGAGATTAAACACCAACAGGTCTCACACTGCGGAGGAGAACGTGTGCCGCTGCTTTATGTCTTTATTTGTTGGTTCAGGCGATAAAAATTTGAGGATTTCCTGCAGATTTATTATCACTGGAATACTTTAAATTATGAGGCTGTTGGTGACAAAAAATTAGGAGTTTGAAGACATCAGTTCCAGTTCTTCTTATAGCTAAAGTTTTATATGTTTATGATAAAATATAAATGGAAAACTATGGTGAAAGCAGTTAATGTACCCTGATGGGGGTTAGTCCGCTCAGTGTACATTATCAAAAGAAAGCAATAATTTTAATGCAAAATATTGATTTAAAGAGTAACTAAACCCCAACACCACCACAATACTTCCACCACCTCTGAATATGAACGTGTACTAGTGTTATTGATTTCAAATCTGAATATTTTAGTAAAAATACATAGCGACCAACATTTACTGGTAGAAACCAGTACATTTTGTAATGTAATATTTAAGTAATTGGATTTGGAGGCAGGTGACGTATGTGATGGCAGCTTTCATCACCAACCAACTCCTTTTATAAAATAAAGATCTCAACTCTGCAGACTGTAGCTTAGTACATAGTCACAGACACTGGAGAGTTAGCCTGTCCAAACCGCTAGCTTAGCTAACTTTGACTTTGTCAAGGTCATAAATTTGGACTTATGCCAACGTATGTGAACATATGCAATGCTAAGTCATAATTTTGAGATAGTAGATCAATACACTAGTGGTGTAGGGGTTAAATGGTGGATAAAATCATACATCTTTATTGTTTTGTAATGTAATAATATGATTTGGCAAATACATTTAACACTTCAGTCTTTTAAAAGCACAATATTGAAATTGCATTTTTTTTTAAATGACAGTTTATAACTGAAATTTTAGTGCATAACTTAACTGGAAGTGCAATTAATCACTTGATTCAGTGCTTCTTAAGTGTCCGCTGCATTGAGATTTACAAGGATTTCTGCTTATGTTTGATTGTTACCCATAAATACACTGATTTTGACAAATAGCTGACTTTGACACAGTTCTAGGTGCAGAGAAGTGGTTCTTAGGAAATGAAAAATGAGTTCTCTGATGCTGCCGGATACAAACACACTCAGAGAGGAACATATGCTCTGCTGCCGTCAGTACAACCAACAAGGTTTTTATTTTCCAGCAGGAATCCAGATGATTTGACTGCCAAGATGCTCACTGGTGTCTGGATGTAACACCAAGCTGCTTATGTTTGTTTCAGATGGTGTTTGGACTGAAACTTGATACAAAGCAGATTGATGAGAAGAGATTCTGTGTTGAGAGAACTGCTCTGGCTTTTATTTCTTAGAAGCTTCTTGATTTGAAAATGTAATTTGGAATTACAGAGTTTAATACAGCGGAATAATTCGTCTCCAAAATGAGAAGTTCTCTTATAAAAAGAACTTAATCGTACAAATGTGACAAAAATTCAAAACAATTCAAGTTGAAGGATGACAGATAACTGATTTACCAACCTCTGTGCCATCATTCAGTTGACTACAATGTGTTAAATTCTACTCCAATAATATTAATAAAAGCTCGCCACAGTTTGGAACAGATCCCGTGAAAGCAACTTTGTGGAAAATCATCAGTGGACTGCTCAAACTGCAACAGCCGAGGAAAGCTGCCTGCCAGAAATCCATCCAATCATCCCCAAAATGGGACACAGTCATTGTTTATCAAGTGAAAGTAAGTCCTTAGTCCTAAACTATGAGGTTAGAGCCCTAAACAAGTCATAATGAGCTCTTCACCAAACAGAACAAACTAAACTAAACTATCTTTGGTATTGTCTCTTTCAAATGGAGATGCTGATGGATGGGTTCGAATAAAGTGGATCTGGGCGATTAAGTGTCGACTTGCTGCGAATGAAGTACATTCGTAACATACATTTTAAATAATTGGACTTGGGGTTTCAAGTATTTCCAGGTCAACAGGCTCATGTCTGTGTGTAAAATCATATCACTGAACTGCTCAAAGTGCAAGACTGGCTGCCTGCCAGAAATCCATCGATCAGCCAAGAAGCGGGACCAAGTCATTGCTTTAAGTCTTAAGTCTTGACAGGTAAGTCTCACGTCAAGGCTGGTCAAATCCCAAGTCCTAAATAGGTCATAATGCACTTTTCATTAAATGTAATGCCACTTTAACAACAGAACAATGCTCTGTAAGGTAACATAACATTGTTCCTGCAACTTGATTGGAGACTGTCAGATGGGTTTGAACAAAGTGGATCCCGACAATTAAGTGTCAGCTTGCAGGGAATGAGTCGTAAATTGATTGAGGACATGAAGGGAAAGAAACTGATTCATAGCACACTTTTTAAATAACATACTTTTTAATCTTTGGGCTGAGGGGGAAGGTATCAAGTAATTTCAAGTCAAAACACTCAAATCATTGGTAAAACACACTAAATTCAAACTCACAGAAACAAAATAATAATATTCTTTGTTTGGAACAGTGGGCGAACAATGACCCACTCCGGTTTGATCAAAATAAACTATTAAATCACAGAGTTTGAAGTGAAAATATTGTGACTGTTAATTTAACAAGATAAAATGGTCAACAACAAAAACAACAAAAACACTGATGGACTTGTTTTGTCGCCCAACCCCAATCTGATCCGAAGGACGGGGATCCATGTACTGATCTGTCACTACTCTCTCTGAGCTCGAAGGCGATTCTCTCAATCTGCTTTCTATCTATCATCTACGTTCATGAGCGTAGATGATAGATAGAAAGAATCTTAGAAACAAGCAGTGGAAGTGAGTTTCCTTCGCAGTACATCTGGACTAGACTTTGCTACTCTATGTCAGATTTGACACTAGACTCACTGAAGGATTTAAATGCTGATCGTGTCCTGGCAGATTCATTAGCTGTCTCATAAATATTGATTTACTGTCTATTAAGCATTTATAAATCCCAAAATTAATATTGAATTAATGTAAGGTTAAACAAGGCACAATATCAGCATGCATCATCTTCTCTCCATCCATCCCTGCCTCGGTCTCCCCTCTGCCCTGAAGAAGTGTCATCCCTCCTTTTTCAGCCTCCATCGCCCTTTTTTTAACCCACATATGATAATGTGATTGACAGTTTGCCTTCACTCGCCCTCCGGCCCGTCTGACCTCCGCCCGGACGAGACCAGGAGTCGTAAAAAAGGCCAACGAGCAGAGCTGAGCGTTAATCAGACTGTGCTAAAATTAAACCCGCTCCTATGCGCTGACAGGATCCTTGCCGTCTCTCTGAGAAGTGTTGAACGCCAGCAGGAAGCCAAAAAGCCCCGAACCTTTCCTTCCACTGTCACTGTCGCTTTCCGTCACCCTCTGAGCTTCTGCTTATCTGCCTATAAGGTTGTTTCCCTCTTTATTCCCTCTCTATTGATCTGACCTGGCCCTCAGTTTCTTTTCGTCCTGCCCACATTAACAGTTAAAGTTGTGCGAGGAAAATCGCTCCTCGCCGTTGAACCCCGGAGGTGACTGCCTGAACTTTGAACACGCAGGGAAACGTTAGTGTGATGGTGGATCTCAGCCTCCACTCTGCTGTCAGGAAGCTGTGGTCCTCCGGGCCTCCTCCTCCTCCTCCTGCACTGCTTTGTTTCCGTGGCAACATCCTCGACACTCGCTGTGTGGATGTGACTGGCGGCCGACACCGAGGGACGTGCAGGGCTTTCTGGTTCGCTAGCAAACTGGAGCCATGACTGAGTTTGTATCAGGATGTGAGTCCAGGAATAACTGCACAACGTTAATGTTTTAATGTTTTCACATGATGCTTTCATTTTTTTGGATGTTGCGCTTGGATTTTACAGAAATGTCTCTTCTACATAAACTAAAAACATGTTGAAGCGAAATAACGACCCACAGAGAAATGAAATGAGCATGAAAATAGGAAAATAGGAAAATGCTAACATATCTGGGGTGTTGATCTTATGTAAGAGAGGTGTGGGCTGTTATACCTGTTACCCCATAATCTGTCCAGGTCTAAAGGCCATTTGAAAGTCATACTAGAAGATCCTGGACTTGTGGCCGTCTCTGAGCTGAGACACTTTGCAGAAGTTCAGTAACCAATTCAGAAACTTCTGAATGAATAAAAATGGACTCAAATTTAAATCCCTGGTTGTTGGTGATAATAAACTGTACAATATAATATTTACGTTGATAATTCAGTTGGTCATAATGTGAATTTCATTCAAGAATTTTTTTAAAAAGGTTTTTAAGTTACCCCTAAAATGTGATCGTAGTCAAACTTTGAGTAATCGTAAGACCATTAACTTACAAAATAAAAGTAACAGATTACATGAAATTGGTATTACATGGATTACAAAAAATAAAATAAACCCCCCAAAAATCTGGTCTGCTTTCTCCAGCTCCGGCAGTTCAAAGAGTTGCAACAGGAACGCTTTGAGTGCGTCGTACTTGCCGTCAGCCGGAGGAGCCTCTAACAGCGCCATAGCCCTGGCTGTCGTCGAGGCATCTAAGGCCGCTACAACGTGGAAATACTTCGTAACGTCCTGTGTTATTCCTCTCAGCTGGAACTGGGCCTCAATATGTTGAAACCACGGCCGTGGGTTGTGCTGCCAAAAGTCTGGTAACTTGATGGTGGCAGGTAAAGGTACAGTCTCCTGGTGAATGTCTCTGTGTTCATTGTGGGTCACCACATTACCTTTATTAATATGCCATTTTAAAGGAACTTTTAATACTTTTTTTATATCACCAACTGTAAATTCAACAGAAAACCACAGTTATATATCTAAATGTTTCTTTTTATGGTAAAATTTTTTTTTTTTTTTAATTTATGCAGTAAAATATAAATCTTCAACCGTAACTGTAAAATCAACAGCATTAATATCCTTTTACCATAATTCTGTATTAATTACGGTAAAGTTCTGGCAACATAACATTTCTGTTATTTTTAAATTTGGGATAATAAGACAGGAAATGCAGCCCAGTGAGGCTTTAAAAACTGTTGGATCACAACAACAAACACCTTCCTCCTCTCCATCCTTCCTGCATTTCATTCCCTGTCTAGTTAACGCGGCTGAAGGAGGAATATTAAGATGGATGGACGAGCCGGAGAGAAAGCAGTGGTAAAAAACGCTCAAATGAAGAGCGATGGAGGAGTGGACGATGTCATTTCTGTAACAGCAAAGTCAAATCACAAAGCGCTCCTCCGACAGAGAACACGTTGAAAAAGAGAAGAAAGTGTTTCCACAACGAGCTGCTGTAATTGAGCTAAACTGATGCGCCAATTGACTAAATGACAAATAGCACAAAATGTGAAACAAATGAGGGTCGCTGTGGAAGTGCAGCAGGTAACTGATGCCTGGGAAGATGGATTCCTTTAACGGCGAAAGATGAGACGTAAAGAATCAGTCTGTGGTTCAAAAGTGCCGAGTGATAAACTGGAGGTGATTAATTTTTATCACTTTTGATGAAGACGAATAACACCCGTCTCTTTTCAAATCACGGCGACCGATGCTTTTAACTTTTAGCTTTTAGCTCGCAGTTGCATTTTGTCTCCTCCTCTCGACGTTAAAGCGAGCGTCACGTCCGCCGCGACGGCCTGGAGGTGACGCCGCGTGACGCTGTGATCGCGCTGCATTAGCAGGTTGTGTTAGCATCCTCTGCTGCTCCGCTGTTGGACATTAAATATTTACAGGCAGCGCTAATTAGAGAAGGCACAGAGGGCGAACACACTCACACACAGACACACACACACACACACACACACACACTCCATCGTCCACTGAGGCTCTGAATTATTCCTGTTTGATGAGAACGGCAGACAAATAAAGTTTGAAATATTTTAACAAAGTCTGCTCTCACAAAACAAACCCCCTACCTTGTTTAGGGTCACATTTGATTTGGTACTTTATACTGCTTTCACACTCAAGGTTCAGACACAATAAAAAATCCTCACATAATGAACAATTGTTAATAATCCTTTCAAGTTCATCAGCACATTTAGCAATCAGGTGAGCAAACCTAACCAAAGCGTCTTCTCAATAACATTCAGCCTAATAACGACCTCTGACCCAACCCTGTTGCACCAGTACAAAGCTACAGTGGCAGAAATGATTTATGGACACAACATGAACACAAATGAGGTAAGAAAAGAAAAGAGTACAAACAAAAAGTTAAAGATACAAATACAAAATAATTAAACAAATAAAATTATAAAAGGTGGAGACATTTCCCAGATAAAGGTTGTAAATTTACGATAAATCGCAACAGACGCCACAGATCGCATCTATTATTCCTGCAATGGATGAGTTAATCTAATGATAGCGTTCAATCGGGTTTAACAGTAAGGAAACTAACCAAGAATCAACAGATTATCACAAACATTCAAGGACTTCAAGGAGACCATGAATTGGTCCTTCTCAGAAGAAAACATTCTGATTTGATTAGATAGCTGTTGCTCTTGATTATAAAATATATCAGGTTGCTCTAAATCAGCGGTTCCCAACCTTTTTCCCAAAGAGAGCATTTTAAACTGACTGTAGTTTATGGATATTATATTCAATGTATAACAATAACAGTAGAGAACGGGGGGGGGGG
>JAGRRF010005532.1:1272354-1285559 GCA_019097615.1 Morone chrysops
TGTAGTTGTTGCTACTGTTGTTGCTGTACATCTGTCTGTCTCTCTCTGTTTCTCTCTCTTTCTCTCTCTCTCTGTGTCCGAGATTTCTGCCTCTTTTCCCTTGCCCCTACCTAGAGCCGAAGGGTCTGTCCGAGGTTTCTGCCTGTTAAAAGACAGTTTTTCCTTGCCCCCGTCGCCAAGTGGAAGGGTCTGTCCGAGGTTTCTGCCTGTTAAAGGCAGTTTTTCCTTGCCCCCGTTGCCAAGTGCTTGCTCATGGTGGTACTTGTTGGGTCTCTGTAAATGTTATAAGGAGTTCGGTCTAGACCTGCTCTATTTGAATGGTGGTACTGTTGGGTCTCTGTAAATGTTATAAGGAGTTCGGTCTAGACCTGCTCTATTTTGTATTTATTATTTTATTATTTTTTTTCTTTTTTATGGCAGCAGTTTTGGACCTGAACCTGGTGGGTTGTATCAAAGCAACCAGGTCACATTTGATGCCACAATGTTTGTTTTATAGTCTGCTACCATAGAACTGCATAGGAATCTTTAATGCAATGCGTGTGGGAGCTTTTTAATCAGCTGTAAGAATAAAAACATGCTGTGAGAGCAGTGAACAAACTATACCCTAACCCTTTTCCTATAGAGGGTGGTTATGCCAGCCTCAAGAGAGGACAGACTGACTCACAATTTGGCGTGCAGAGTGAGTGGGATTAAACTTAAGTGTAGTAATGTAACAGTAATGTAGCATGCAGTATTAGCCTAATTGTACGTATGATTCATGATGAAGTAGATACAGAAAGAAATGAATGGCAGAAATAGCAGATTGCCCCCCTGGCTCCCCTGTAGTCTTAGTGCCTTCCCAGCCCCCTTACCTCAGCGTGATGAACACCTTCACCAAGGCCACCGGTGACGGCAAAGAAGAGGGAGGAGGAGGAGCGGGACAGTGTGGCCAGAGCCTTGGGAAATCAGACCATAATTAAAAAGCCAAAGACCCCCCGAGCAGGTGGTAACCAGGAGAGGAGACGGAGGGAGGAAAAATAAAGAGAATGAAATGGTGGAGGGGGTGAAAATAGAAAGGGCAGAAAAGGGAGACTGATGAGAGCGTGAAAATGGAAAATAAAAAATGAAGATGAAACAGGTACAGTGGGAAAAAACGGAGGAAGGAGGCGAGAGGAGAAAATGGAAGGTGGACATGGTGGAGGAAAAAGAGACAAAAGCAGGAGCGGTGGGGTAAATACAGAAGAAACCTGAATAATTGAAGTAGATAAAACTGAGCAGAAGGCGGATTGAAAGATTGAGAGACCTGTGGAGAGAAAAGAGCTGGAGACTGAGAGCTGGAAATAAGAGACAAGATAAAGAAAAGGAAAGGAAATGAGAAAAGGAAGACAGCGAGTGAGAGGAGTAATTACTGAGCGGGGAGATGTCAGCATGTTGACCTCAGCAGACAAACACTCGGCTCGCTGTCAACACAGAGCCGCCGCTACAAAATGAAATACTCCTCATAATAAAGAAGAGATTTTACAGAGAGAATACGGCAGCGAAAATAACTGGTTTGACCTTTTATCTCCACAAACCCTCACAGACTAATTTATTAAGAATCTGCTGCATTTTTTACACACAAACAGGAACAACTCGGTCCCATTCAGTATTTATGCGTCTGAGCAGACGAGCATGACGTGGAGTTCCCCAGGGCTCAACCCTTGGTCCCCTTCTATTTAACATTTACAGGCCTTAACCCTAAAAATTATCCAACAAAATAAAATTGTCATAATTATGCAGACGACACAGAAGTTTATCTAGCTTTGTCATTTTGTCAGGATTTTATAGGCTCAGTAATTTCTTTACATGTATTTTGTTTTCTTCTCCTAGTTTTGTAGCGTTGTGTGTTTGTTACTGCTGTTTACCTCATTGTCTTCCTTTTACTAAAAGATAAAAAAGGGATGTTTCACTCCTCTTTTTGCCTAAAGATCTTAAATGTATATAAATACAGAAAAACTGGGGAAAATATCATCGTTGGAAACTGTTTGCAAAGCTGTTTGGAAAAGGGCAGGCACGTTCAAGAAATACACGGCAGGTGATTGGATAAACCATCCACCACCTTTTATTATCTAAACCAATCAGATTAGTGAACCTTGAAATGTAGAAGAGAAACAGAAAACACATTTTCCATCTTTCTTTCAGATATTACAGACAATTTACTTGGTGGAACCAAACTACAGATATCTAACCCTGTCATTTGGTAGTTGGTTATTAGTATTTCTTGTGTCTTTGTGAGATATTTTCACCATCATTAGATAATTCAAGTAGAAAGACACAAGAAGCAGGAATGATGTCATATAGGGACATCCTGGCCTTTGCCCACAACTCTTTAATAAAGGCCTTAAAGCAACGTACACTCTGTATCACACTTTCATCATCACTTTCCAGAATTGCAGATACGTTCAGTCCAGACGTCTCTCTGCAGTGACGGGAAGAATAAATGTCGAGGGGAAGCACTGGGCACATCAAAGTCTTTCTCTGCTCAGCGAGACGCCCACGTCCTCCTCTCCCAACGGAGAGGCGACCTGCCCGCCATTGTGACTCTAATCTCCTCCACACGTCTGACTCTTGCACACTATGTCAGCTCTAATTGGCCATTACAGCAGCCTGGTGCCAAAGCCCTAACCGTAGCCCCAGCTGAACTTTTAGTCTTGCTGATTAGCCGACATTAGCCATTGTCATTGATATCGGCAGGCGGGGACCCTCTTGTGATGGTTAAAGGGTCCCCGTGTGTCATCGCCGTAACGTGGGATGAGTTTGATGGAGTGCGGACGTTCTGTGCAGTCCGACATAGCAACACTGCAGACTCAGAGAAGGTGAGACGGAGGCAGTGAATGTGAATAAGGGCGTGTTGATGCGCTCTGGCGGCAGATAATTCAGTTAACCTTTATTTCACCTGGGGAAGGTTGGTGCAGCGTGGACGGACTCAAATAAATCTGGACATAAATGTGCATAACTGAGAACATTGGTTTGATTTACACAGCATGAACAACAGCAATAATGATGTGTTTTTCTGAGCTCCTTTATTGACCAGAGGACATTGTATGGAAGCCTGAAGGTGACATTAACAATGAAGAGTCACATTTTCACATTGCAGTCATTGTTAAATGGAGCCAGCAGGTGTCAGAAGTACATTTTTTAATTAATGTGCACGTTTATTTAATGAGGAGCAGCAGGCTAACAGCTGAGCTTTTGTATTGATGTCTACTGAATTCATTCCATCATATTATTATTGTTATATTACTGCATTCAGTACATTCTCACCTACCATCTAACCCTGTGCCCTAGGAGTTACGTTGGTATATTACCAGTGCCTGAAACTTAAGATTTTTGTCCACAAGTACCCTTATACTCGAGGGATATACAATAAAAGTCATCAGTAACTGTCCAAAAATAACTTTACTTTATGCTTTGATATATGCCCCCAAGTTCAGTTTTTGGAGCTGGTGAGATACTCCTAAATGTTTCTGTAACTGTGCAAACACATTGCTAGCTTAATGCTAAGGTAACAGCACTGAAACAGCCAAAGGAATCAGGGTTATGTTGAATAAGGGTACTGGCACCTTTTAATTCAGGCACTAGTGGATGCTGAAGAATCATTATCAACATCTCCAGTCTTTAGATACCTGGATTTCATCCACTTCAGAATTCTGTTAAACCCTTAAAAAAGTTGTTTCAAAGGGGCTTCACCTTCAGTCGCAGCGCTGCAGATGAACCCAAACTGTCGCCTGCCGCCTGCTTATTTCCCCGTCAATAACACAGAGGGGGCCGAACGCAAACAACAACAGCAACCCGAATACACTCTATTAACTCGGAGCAGAGCTATGACTCAAAGCACCTGATTTGCAATTTAGCAGTAGCTGAGGGCCAACAGCAGCTCCGCTCATTAACAGCAGTGCCAACACACCGCGAATACACAACCACAGGCCTCTCTGGCAGCCTAGCAACAATGCACCTGATTGGACTAATTACACACCATTATGCTGTTGTGTTCAGACCACCAGTCCCGAATTAATGCACGACTCGTCAGCTTTCTTTGCCTTTGAAAATCATATCTAAAGACTATTAGCAGGTTGAAATACATTAAGAGGCACATTGAACAGCTTCTGATGCGCGCTGCTGAATCACGGCTCATTTATGATTTAGATATTCTGTCGGTTCGACATGAAAGGGAGCGTTTGAGAGTGGGAAACACTGAGAATGCAAAGTAAACACAACCAGAAGACTCTCTAACAACGTGTTTGGGTATCAATCGTTGACAGACAGTGACAAATAATTAATCAGTGATCAAATGTTAATGCCGCTCAGCACAAAGTGTTTCTAGTTAAATACAAATTCAACAGCATCTTTTTAAGTTATCTCCCGTCAATATGCAGCCAATAAACTCCAAAACCAGAAAGCGCCAAAACCAGAACCGTTACGTTAATCGGTCGCCGCTGCTGGCCAACGGGGTCGCCGAAGCATGCTGGGAAACATCACGACAGCAGAACTTAAAACTGCAGACTTCACACTAAAGATTATTTTAATAAAATGCTGAAGGGGCGGCTGTGGCTCAGAGGCAGAGTGGGTCGTCCCCCAATCAGAAGGTTTGGGTTGTTGGTTTGATCCCCGGCTCCTCCTGCCACGTGTCGAAGTATCCTTGAGCAAGATACTTAACCCTACTCCTGATGCACAGCATCGGTGTGTGAATGTGTATGAATGTTTCTGTTCGATGGACTTTGCCATCACTGAGTGAATGTGTGTGAAAGAGTGAATGTGGCACGTAGTTTAAAAGCGCTTTAAAGGTACAGGTCCATTTACCATTCCACGAAGTACGGCAGCCTGAATGTGCCAATCAAGGGTAAACAAAAATGAGTTTTTTCTGAAAATAGGTTGTGTGTGTTTACGTTGAACATAATGGGGGCAGCTGCTGTGAAATGTGTTGTCTGCTGCCGGTTTCAGACTTTTTGGGGAATAACGTTCAGCTTTCAGGGGCAAACAAATATAGTTTTTAGCTTTAATTTACATGTTTAATCAAAGATATTTACACCTGTAAAAACAACTAAATGAGCTATAAATATGAGAATGATAATTAAGTTCTAATCTGCTTCAGTAGGACTCCGTGGGTGTGGTTGGATCACATTTGATTGACAGTAACAGATAAAACACCAGAAATCTCAGGTTAAATCACCAAAACGTTCACAAACAGCAGCAGCGACCGTCAGGCACGAAGGTCAAACTTAAAACACCCGACTGTTCCTTTACTGAACCGAACCATTCATCTCGCCCCACGTCCGCCCACATGCAGAGCATAAACAAAGCGCAGGAACGATTTAAAAAGAGACGGAGATCCATAATGATGTTTCCCAGTGAGGAGCGGCACTCGTCAGCCTCCTGCTGGTCTCAGTGTGTGGGTTGAGAGCGGAGCGCAGACGGAGGTGTGTAAGACGGCGAATATCCTTTTCTCTCTTCCTGTTTTTATGTCTCCGAGGAGCAGCTGATAATGTAATAATCAGTCAAAATGTATTAAAACTTCTCTTTAAATGGCGAGAAAATGCAATAATGTGCTGAAATAAATTGACACATGATTCTCATTTCCTAATGATTTTATTACATTAAGCAGCAATTCATTAACTTAACGGGCTTCATTACATTTTTGACTTATTCAGAAGGATATATTCAATTACATTTATGACCTCATCAGACGCTGTGTACTCTGTACACAACCTCGTCACACTGAACCAGTTTTTGTGTCTTTGGCCTAATGTACTGCAGCACTGACTGTCCGGTGCATGTCCCCGGGGCCCTCGGGGACCAATGGTGCAATAGTCATGTACTAAGGACAAAACAGGAAATGCAGCTCTGCAGAGTTCTTTGGCGTCTTTTAGCACATAGTTTTGGTTTCATCAAACAAGCTCCAATACACCGCAGTGTGCTACCTCTGGCTGGTGAACATAGTGGAGCATTTCACAGCTAAAGAGATGTTCCCTCAGGAGTTGGTGGAGACCAAAAGCAGAGCTGACAGATTCTTGATGTAAGATACTGAAGCTCTGTGTCTGCTGGCAACTGTTTGCTAACATTAAAAGTCCACAATATGTCCAACATTGTAATATCCAGCCTGGTGAGAGACCAGAAATGTCTTTAATGATTGTGATTATTATTATCACAAATGACTTCACTTGGATTTGAGCTTTTTGACTTTAAAATACTGGATAGTTTTACTTACTTACTAGTAGCTACTAGTTATGACTTATAAAACAATGACTTGGTCCCACCTCTCACTATTTCCAAGATCAAAACACCTTTCCCGCTTATTATAAGGTATAAATTCAGCCTGCAAATGTCTCTTTTGTTGTCTTTAATTGTTGTTGAAAGGGGGAGGAGAGAGAGGGGATGATAAGGCCTCAGGCCAGACACACCTGGACCCTCGTCTGCAGATTTCCAAATGCAGAGTAGTTGCTTAAATGGTGGCGAGAACATCCGCTAACCCCTCACTTCAAGGAAACACCTCACAACAGTGGAACAATGCTCTCCTTCCATTCTTCTCTGTAGTAAACAGAGATATCATAAATCAGAGCTTTTATCTGGGAGGACAGTTTACAAGCACGCCACTCAGCTTTTGTTGCTAAAACTGGGTGGAAACAATTAGTGAGAGAAAGTCATCAGCTGAGCGAAGTGTTTAAAGACTTGTGAGTTTAAACCTCCATGGTCCGGTGTCCGAGCTGGGACCCGCCGCCTGAGCGAGCTCACACTTGAATTGGACTCCGGGTTCCTGTAATCAGCCACAGTGTGAGTGTGTGTCAGGTGTGCTGCTCAGGAGCTGCAGGTGTTCTGCTTCTCCAGAAAAAAACTGGCAGAAACACAAATTCATCCTGACAAAAGACACAGACACACACACATTCACAGACACACACAGACACACACACACACTGAGAACATGACAAACTTCAGCAGGGTGGAACTGCTGCTCTGACCCCGAACCTCCAGCTCACATTCATCCTCTGCCTGCAGCACAGCTGGGAGACAACAGGAGGCTGTGTAAGAGTATGTGTATGTGAGAGTGTGTGTGTGTGTGTGAGTGTGCTGCAGTAAAGCAGCCAGCAGTGCTGCGACGCTCCACTGAACAGCGTTGACTAAGCAGCTCACTGAGTGTGTGTCTGCCATTGTTAGCTGGGCACACAGTACTGAACTGGCAGGAGGACAGTGTGTGTGTGTGTGTATGTATGTGTGTGTGTGTGTGTGTTTACACGTATTTAAATCTGTTCGGACTTCATGGGTTGGCTGGTTTTGACTTAAAGGACCTGAGTGCAGTGAATGAGAAACTACGGTGGCCTCAAAAAGAACTAAAACCCCCAAAACTCAATCCTGTCTGCAGTGTTTGGTTTGTCCGTTCTGGGCTACTGTAGAAACACGGTGGTTCAACATGGTGGACTCCACCAGAAGAGGACCCGCTCCCTCTGTAGATAAATACGTCTCTAATGTAACACACACACAATGATTCTTATATTCAGGTGATTATACACTAATAAAAACATACCTATGAAGATTATATTCCTGGCAACAGATCCTCCTCAGTGCGACACACTGGAGCTTTAAGTGAGAACAATAACTACATTGTTTTAAACTTCAGTGATGGTGGAGGCAGCGGTATCATTGGGATCACCGATTTAAAATGCTTATTAAATGCTTATTTCACATAATATTCTGCTGCAAATTGCACATTTTTACCTGAAACAGTTAATAAATGTTTGTAACAGAGTGTAAAAAGTTATTTTCTTTTAAATTTGGGAAAAGATTATTTTTGGGGTCGATGGTTAAAGGATAATTCTCCAGGAAATGAATATAAGTCTGTTAATGACCCCTAAACTGACAGAATGTGTGTATGACAAAATGGCAGGGGTCTAATGAAAGACAGTATTTTCAGAGTTGCATTGTGGGAAATGTAGATTTACCACAAAGTTCCTCCTCTGAGTTTTCACAGATTTGTGGAAGTGCGATAACTAAACTAACGGAGCCATTTAATGAGAAAACAGCCTCAGTCTGACCTTCCTGTAGGAGAAGATATGAAGAATATATATATAAAAAAACATCTCTGACAACCAGATGAAGACTAAACGAAGGCTTCTGGGTATTTTGTTTTTATTAGTGTGCTCATAAACAGGACGCAGAGCTTTAAAATGAGCTGTTTTAGCAGACGAATATCTTTTTTTTTTTATTAATCATCTTTGAGTGAATTACAATATGGATGCAAACTGTCTGAGTCACACTGATTAAAACTTGATTAACAGATTACTTTGGAAACGTTACAATTTAAAGTCATTAACCGAGACAAACACATCCTGCTTCCTGCTTCTTTAATGAAATTATAATAATTATTTGCTTAAATTAAATTAAAAGTGTTTCGCAAACAAAATAATGAACTTAAAGATATAACTTTGTGTTTTTATCTATTTGGATCCTGTCATTAAATTAAAGGCTTAATGATTGTTTACTGATTAAATAACAAGAGATATTCATTTAAACAGCTCATTTTAAAGCTGTTCATGAACACGTTGTGCCTCAGAAAAATACCCACAATCCCCTGGGCGCCTGCAATCACAGTCACCTGTTTTAAAGCACAAACGCTGCCGCTGGTGCCACGAGATCCTCATTTGGCTTCTGTTTTGGTAAAAACTTGCAGGCAGCAGATCTGAAGCATCAGCGGGGCCGCTAATTGATTTCTTTATGGTTGCCATGGGTAACATAACCGTATCCGGGGCCTGATCTGCAGCCTGATCGTCTGCGGAGACTCGGCTGAATAATCGCAGCTCATTCTTTACTGCTGGTTAGTATCGATTGTTCTCACACAATTACCTGGAAAGTTGGAGGAACTGTTCGAGAATTTCTGCTCGAGCTTTAAAGGACCAAACCGCCTGATTTCCACAGCGACTATAAATCATTCCAATGTTGAGAAGACTCCAAATCATCTCATCAGTCTTTATTCTTTACTTACTTTGTCCGAGAGCAACCACTGCTTTCCTTAAAGAGAGCCTTTTTATCATTTTGTTGTTAAAACCTATACAATGAACCCAAATAATGAACTCAGTAACCAGTGATTTGGATGAATTTTTAGCAGATTATTTTTCTTTTTAGGGAATTTTTTAAATAATCATTTTTCTGCCAAAGCTTCATGAGGAGGTCACGAGGCCTTCTTGATTTTAAGATGTTCTAGAAAACCTAAAAATATCCACAGTAGGCCGATATCTCAGCATTGTTTTTCACAAACTTCCTGCAGTTACTGAGTTCACTGTTTGGGCTCATTGTACAGTTTTTAATTATATATAATACGATATGAGTTTATTAAATAATAAAAAAAGACTAAGGATAAAGGAATTAAGGATAAAGGTTGACGTACACTCGTGAGAATATACTTAAATAAATCAGTGAAGAGCTGTACAGAAAGAAGAAGTTAGTATTGACATAAATTATATTTGCAATGTGCAAAGATACAATAATGTGTCTGAAACTAACATAAGTCTTTATAGTGATATATATAAGCTTTATAAATGCTTATTTTATCTAAACCCAAACGGATTCACTGACTGTTTCAACTCCTCCTTTCTGAGTTTCTTTATCGTTCAACGTTCAGTCAACAGTTTGCTGAACTCTGTCTTTGTCTTTCTGCTGTGAGTCTTTCACACATACATCGGCCTTCTCCTTTAAGCACACAGCAGATTCTCTGCAGCCGCTAACAGTTCATTTTTTAATCTTTTTAGCATGTGAGTCGGCGCCGCAGCTCATTAAACACTGCGGCGGTTCACACTGAGGTCGAGAAGGTTCAGCCGCTGATTCAGAACACTGTAATCTGGACAACTTTCCATATATTGAGCTGCATATCTGCTTCATTTTACACTCTATATTCTGAAGCCTCTTCATCTCCATCTGCCGTCATACCTGGAGTGTACTTAAGAGGCAGAATCGATAAGAGATCAGGGCTCCAGTGCATTTCGTACAAAGGTCAGAAAAGGTCCATATTTAGTGATGTGAGCAGAGGCATCAGGGCTGCAGGACACACACACAAACACACATTTATCCACCGGTACATGATGCACTAATGTTGGCGGGCGGGCGCACACATACAGTTTGATAGATGCCTCTGTCATGGCTCCGTGATGGGGTTTCTGACTGGGTTTATGACTTCATACGGAGAAGGCGACTGAAAACAAATCTATCACCGAAGCAAACGCCCTCCGCCAGCCGGCAGGGCTGTTTGTTAACGCCGCTGCCGGTGAGGTGGACAATTTATGAAATACATTTTAACATTTAATATACGGTGCTCAGTTCAAAAAAGGCTGTACATCCATTTTGCATTCACCAACCGCATCTCGTACGCACTCAATCATACGCCGCCTTCCTGCATCTGCAGCAACCTCTCTGAGGAAAGTGATTCCCTCCGTTAACTTTTATTAATTCATACTGAACACTTTTTAGACATTAGTACTTATTTGTGCATTGAAATTAAAGCAGCCATACTGATCAGTCAACGTACGTCCAACAGGACTCAATGAGCAGCACGGCAACGTCTGATTTATATCAATCTGTATGAATAATTCAAATCCAGACATGACTCGTCATAACCGAGACATTACACAGAGATAAATCAACATCCGCATCAATTCTGATCTCTGTTCTTCTTCCATCTGACCTTTTTCAAACGCACCACCAAACCAGCTCACAATCAAATGTCACTTTAATGTCATTACGGTAACAACCAGACGGCGCTCTGAAGGGCGGTCGCTCTGCTCCACCGGACGGGCCGACCTCCATCATTCAAAATAAAATATATACTTGTGGAGCTACTGTAAAATAAACGGTGAACAAAGTAAACGACTGTTGGGTAGGTTGAATACAGTAAAACTCTGTGAACTCTAAATAGGTTAAATAACACTTATGTCTCAAAGCAAAACATTTATTCATACGACATTTTAAAAGAATTTAAACACAATTTTTTATATTTCAGACTGTAAATTGAACAGAACCAGTTAGACACCAGAGTTGTGATTGTTGGAACAGTGTAAAGACTAATAAAGACGATTTGGTGAGTTTTATTTTGTTTCTGTGAGCAAACGTGGCGATTAAACTGGAGAGAAACGTATTTTTATATATGTCCTTTTCCATTCTTGCAATTTGATGAGTTTATTTTCTTTATTAAAGCTGTTAGAGCTCGTTGCACAAAGTGAACTTGCCACTGATCTCCCAGCTGAATCTACCGGGGCCGTGGGGGGCTCTGATGGCTCACCTTCCCCTCACGTATGCAGACTGTGACCTTGTTGCAGCGGCCATGGGTTAAAATCCAACCTGTGGCTCTTTGCTGTGTCCTCTCTCTTTCCCATGTTCCTGACCATCTTCAGCTGAAAGGAAGGTGTTCACAGGGTGCTAACGCATTGGACAGGTGAAGGCCAGTTGGAACATATGTCCCAACTGTAATAGATAGATAGATAGATAGATAGATAGATAGATAGATAGATAGATAGATAGATACTTTATTTATCCAGAGGGAAATTCATGCACCCAGAACAGCATACAAAATTACAAAAACATTAAAATTAAAATAAACCTATAGCACAGTAGCCATATATTAAATGGATCACCACAGTAGTAAAATTAACTGTGTTAAATATGCAGTTATGCCACTAAGAAAACTAAAGGTTGATCTAGGAACTGCTGGTTTTGGGACTGGTTAAACTATTAGTTTAATCTAAAACAGATCAAACTGCTTGATACAATAACTTTACTCTAATAAATGGTCTTAGAGGGATTTTCCATTAGCACTTTTGTCCGCTGAGTCAACACATGCTACGCTGGTTTCCATTAGCACTTTAAACGTGTGCCGAGCCAGTCTGTATTTCAGATAGCTTTATTATAGCTATAGATAGCTTGTATTTTATTCATGTCCTCTCTCATCTGTAGAGGAGTCTTGTTAAGTTACTGCTGATAAAAAACACTTTCTGGCTTCATAATAAAAGTGTTTAAATAACAAAATAACCGCAGATGTTTATTGTGAAAAATGTATATGAAGTTAAATGTGTGTATCACCGGAGTGGAGCTTCGTTTCGTTTCATCACTGTGATGTGATGTAAAGGACTGTAGCCTCTCTCTTTGAGTCGCCTTGTCATGTTTATGGTGTTTTTGTTTATGGTGTTGTTTATTGTGACAGAGGAACGAAGACACTTTCTGCTCGACTTTTACCAACAAAAGCTCCAATTGTTGAGCTAAATCCTGTTTTATTGCCCGTAATTCTTTCTTTTTTTGTGTGTGATTTCTTTTCCAGGCTAATTTCGAGATGAACTCTCCCCCGCCGCCCTGCAGCTGCTCTGCCTTTCTGTGCGCCATCAAAAGCATCTGTCTCCTCTCGGAGCCATTAACAGTAAATAGGGGTGATTTTCCTTCTTGGCCACTGTGCAGGATATCAATACGGCTCCCTCAATTATCGACACGATGCGGTGTGCAGCCCAGACAGTGACGAAGGAGGTTTGACCCCCACTAAACCCTCCATCCACCGAGCTCTCTCCACCTGTGGTTTGTGCGGGAAGAGAGGAGCAGAGGAAAAATGATGGAGGCTCCATAATCGTTATCTTTCCTCCGCCGTTACTTAGTGCAGGTAATAGCGTCCCCAGACAGAAGCTCTTTAGCCGATTGTGCCGTCTAATAGAGTCCGGATGGATGTGGCCGAGTTTAAAGGCGGAGACGTTTCCAGTCAAAGTCGCTCCCTGATAGTGTGTTTAATAGCTAAAGGATAGAGCCTGTAAGCTTCATAGGAATGTCCCCGTTTCACCCAGATTTGGTTTAAATATATTCCTGCAGAGTTTCAGCTGTTTAAAAGTTGGGACAGATGCAGGTTTTCATCCACAGGAGCACGCAGAATAATGTTTAATGTGTTCAACACTCTGCTGATGAACTAACAGACAAAACCAGTAATGTCAATGAGCAGGTTATCATTAGAAACACCCTTACAACTCGACAGGAACAAAATAAACCCCTCTAAAATTGTCTTTCTTGGCTGATTTAGTCGAAATAACCTTAATTTACCAAGTTAGATGTGAAAATACACAATCACTCTCCAGCAGACTCAATTGACAAAAATGATAATTTGTCATGTCTTGTTCATCATGGACTGGGAAATGAACTCCAGGTTGTAAACATGTTTATTTCTGCTGTACAGTTTATTA
>JAGRRF010005532.1:1294781-1305419 GCA_019097615.1 Morone chrysops
TAATAAACGGAGCAATAACAATAGGGACCTCACAGTTGTCACTGTGCTCGGTCCCTAATTAACTGATTATCAATCAATTTGAAACCAAGTTAATTCATTTTTGAGTTGGGTTTAATTCATGTGACTCATTTTCTGGATTAATTTATGTTAACTTGATTATTTTATTAAGATATGTTGTCAGGTTTTACAATGTGTATTAAGATATATTCTATTTTATCAGTAATCGTATCGGCTGAAAATAAATCCACACTGTGCGTCAATAAATCTGATACAGTTAATGTATAACAATACAACGGAGAGTTATAACAAACTTGGTATCACTGGATTCAAAACAACTTTATTTTTAATAAAATGTCTTGTTGATGTAAATCTGATATTTAACACAACAAATGATGATTTTAATGTTTTATGTGCATTTTTTAAATAAAATCAACATTAAGGTATGATAAATGTGTGAAGCCACATTTGACAGTTTCCACAGCAGATTCAGTGTTTCCACCTCCAACAGAAAAACGTTCATTAACGGGTTACAACGTAGTCGTCAGTGTGGGGCTGAAAATGTGAAGGTTGTCCTGAGGGAGGCAGAGAGTCTGCCTCCCCGCCGGCAGCTCCTTCAGGCTGAACTCACCACTGTGCACTGACCTAAATGCTAATGCTAGCATGGTCACCATTACATTGCTTGTCAGATATAATGTTCAACATCTTAGTTTAGCATGTTAGTTGTCTGTAGATTTAAACATCTTGGTCCTCTGCACGTCCAGGGAATCTTAGGAAGGCGTTCTTGGACATGAAGACGCAAGTGAAGGTTTGTGATTCACATTCAGGTAGACAGCGTGCATTCAAATGCAGTCATACTGTAGAGACGCCAACGCAGTAATGGTTTTTGTTCAGATGTTCGATACGTCTCCAGATTCCAGTATAAAGAGCAAGAATCACCGAGGCTTGTGAATCCGACTGTGTGCACAACTTTTGCTGTGTTTCAGAGCGCGTGCAGCTCTCGGAGGACGCTGGAGCTGCTGCTGCATTATGTGTATGTGATGTAACACACAGGCAGCCCAACGTAACAAGCAGCTCTCTGCAGTGATTTAGCCCAAGGTCGTCTGTCAGCAGCGTTCAAGGTGCTGTAACACTTTTCATCAACGCCGTCCCGGTTACATAACGCCGTCAGGACCCAGCGGGCGCCACCTTGACGGCGTGGGCGGGGGGGGGGGAACTACACGGCGGTCAAGTAGAGTTCCTGTTTGGAGCAGCAGATGGCGGGGAACTTTTAACTCTCTGCACATTAGTGCAGACTGCTTTTAATAACGCTGCGAGGACAGGCGCCGTATGTCACAGGTCGGAGACTAACAGTCCTCTACGGATCCAAATCACTGCGGTTCTCCAGAGACGCCGTGGCCCACTTCTGATTGTACCCTGACCACGATGTGTTACACTAACCAAAAACACTCTAACGCCTGTTAGCAAACTCGTGCTCACTCCTCTGCACACACTTGACATCACTTGTAGCATTAACCTTAAACATTTGCATTAACTCGCAGTGCGTGTTTTAATCATTGTTAAAATGTTCTACTTCACTCTGCAGATCCATTGAGCATCACACTGAATGAAATGGTTGACAAAAAAAAAGAGCACTTACTTTGTGCAACTCAACCTTAGATGCAAAATAAAGAGAAAATGTGACCAACAAGAAGCAAAATTCAGGTTTTATTTTTCTAGTCTGGATGAAGACAGAAACCTAGTACAATCTATCTACTGGAACGAATCCAAGTGCAGATTTTGATGCCCCGTAAACTGTCAACTTAAATAGTGGTAACAGGTAGCTTATTGTTCGCATGTAGCTTCTTTAAACACGGTGACAATGCAGAGTCTAAAAAGCTTGCGTGTAAAGGGGGAAGCGCATGGTGACACACAGAAATGTTTTAAACCTGCATTCCTTCTAACAGCCAGTAGGGGGCAGCACGCTGCAAAAAAGAAACCTGATAGTACTGAGTCTTATGGAGAAGTTGATGTATGAGCTCAGTAAACCGTTTCCTGATGAGTTTCTGGTCTCAGTCTCTAGTTTCAGTCTTCTTCCATACAGCATGATGTTCATTTAGTAACTGATGGTCCCATTTAGAGTAAAACAGACCATAAAGCAGGGGATGCTTTAGGGTGGGGCTACCTTGTGATTGACAGCTCATTCTCAGTGAGTCGGTCCAGCTCAACCACCAAACTCAGATCAAACTGTCAAACAGTGCTGATCAGATATGGATCCAGATTCTGTTGTTGACTATTTCTCTCCTCAGATCTGTTCACAAACACATTTTACTGATCGTGTGTGACCAGACGAGCTGCCATTGTTTCCTGGTTTTTACCGGGAAAAAGCTAAGATTTGCACCTTTAGAGGCGCCGACCTGCAGATGAATGCAGGGAGTGAATATGTAACGCAGCCGGACTGTGTGGACAGACTCTACTGGAGCCAGAGGGGCTCAGATAGTCTTTAAGACACTTTATTGTGAGGAAAGACACAGGTTTTCAGGGTGACTGACTCCGAGGGTCGAACCACTTTAGTCTAAATGTTAGTTTTTGTTAAAACACTCGTCTGTCGGAGTGTTTTGACGCCTCATTAAGGCAGCGGCGATGAAAGGTGGATTGTACATTTTCCAACATATTCTTCAAATGTCACAGCCGTGCAGTCGAGTTTTAAAAAGCTCTCCGGTGTAAATGTTAGCACATTAAAAGTACAGGCTCAGAGGGGTGTCCTGTGAACTGGGCACAGTTTAGACTGATCAGTATAATACACACAATGAACAATGAATGTGACACATAATGTCACATTAATTTTTTTTTGAGTGAATAATTTTATGTTAACTTTTAACATTGTTTCAAACCTGTTGTGCTTTTATTTTGAAATCTAAACACCCAAACTGAGATTTTGGACTAATTTTGGCAGGTATCAGACATCTAATTTAGTAATTTACACAGATAAGGACAGAATTTATCTGTTTATCTCTGAAAACAGGAACTTAAGGATAAACTTTTGTCTGTTCGTGTGTCACAGGAAGCTAAAACCTGAATAATCGTACATATCTAACAGTTACTGCACCTTTTTATCACTGAGGTTTTCCACTGCTGTTTTTAAAATGTTCCTTATGTTCCTTATGTGTCCATAAAGGTTTGTTTTTATGCTCCTGAACTGTGGAACTGGCTGGATGTTACAGAACGACGAGCTCAGTGTTCTTCTTTAATCAGTCTTTTACTTTGGAGTTATAGTCTTAAGATTTTAGGTATTAATCTTTATTTTATTTATCTCCCTGAACATTTATTTTATTTTATTTTTTGATGTTTTCCATTACATTGTTTTTATATTATTCATTTAGAGCACTGCACAGTTTTATTTATTTATTTATGGTTGTTTTCTTTGCTTTTATGTGTTTTAATTAGCTTTTTGTATGAAATGTTCTGTATAAATAAAGTTTTTTTTCATGCTCCAGGTTTCATATATCAGACTGTTTATATTATATGTATTACATTATGAGTAAGTACTCTTCATTTAAGCAAAGAGTTGATCAGACGTTGATAAATGTATTAGATTATTGAGCTTCAGAGCCGTTTTACTATTTACAGAACAACTTTCCGAATACGGATATTTTACTCGTTTGGTATCATCTGTACTGATACTCGCCCAGCCGTAGTGTGTGTGTGTGTGTGTATCGTAGTTTTTAGTAGTTATCTAAACACTGATGCAAAAACAAACACTTTTAGAGGACTTACTTTGGGCGCAGTTGTGCCAATGGATTAGCTAACGTTACATCGCAGCTTGTCTCGTCTCTGTGAATAAAACGTTGATTTCAAACCAACCAGCGTCGATCAGTTAGTTATATTACTTTTAAAAACACGATTTGGCAGCTTCTGAGGTCAGAAGAAGCGTCCTGTGATTTCTGAGTGAATGTTTGGATGTTTAACACTGAAAGAGCAGAGATAATTATATCCCTGGAAAGTGAAAGTTATTAGTTAGAAGAGGAATGAATTCTGACGTGAATTGTGGCTCCAGCTGCTCATAAAAAGACAAATCAACATCCATCTTTTATTTCTTGGCTTTATTTATTTGACTGTACGCAGATTAAACAGTCGAGTTTGCTTCACACTGAGCTGTGTGTGAAATATTTATCTGCTCAGCAGCGTGACGTTCCTCCCTAAATGAGTAAGGAGACAGACAAGTTCAAGGAAATCTATTTCTTGATATAAAATGAACGTATCTCTCCAAGTCTTTTCATTAATTTGCTCTATTCCTTTGAGACCAGACAGCCTGGACGTTATTGATCGGAAAATGGTTATTACAGCAGCAACAAAGAGTAATATACTGTTCAAACACTAACGAGAAAGAATATATTCATAGGAACATCAGTGGAAAATAAAAAGGTCCCTTAATTCACCAGAATTTTGCGGTTTGTGCAAACTCACATCAGTAAACATTTTGTGTCCTATTTAAAGCGCTCTGTTGTGTTTGTGTGTCCTGCTCTGTTTAGCTCTGATCATCTGAGACATGAACCATCTGTGACTGGAAAACCTTCACTGTGAAATTCCATGTCCTGACCAAATGACTTCCCTAGTGAGTGAGATTTGTTACAGCGAGCGAACCAGAGTCAGATTTAGTTTTACTCTGGTTTTTGTCTCTTTTTTGCAAAGCTCACGCTGACAGTTTCTAATTGTTTTAGACTTTGAACTACAGACATGAAGAAAGCAGCGTCCACAGGAACAACAAACAATGTATGAGAGACGATTTTCTATAATGTTTGAATACGTAATTTAGATAAGTAATTTCTTCCTCAGTTATATCCCAGTGTTTAAGACTCCCATCAACTAACGGTTCAGTCGACTGTTACGGAACCCTAAGAGAAATAAAACCTTACTTTCTGATTCCTGCAGCTCGTTATGCATCCATGACACAGACAGGAAGTCCTGTACTCACACCTTACTGCCCAAAGGTTGATGCTCAGAAACGGCTCATATGTGATGATTAAGAGGCAGTATATCTTCGTATGAGTATACACATAGATTCCATCGCTTAACATTAATGTTTCCCATCGGCAGGACGTGCCAGCTGTGTTTTACATCCCTTCCATTCCAGAAGAAACTGTTCCACTCTGTACATCTATTACGCTCTGTTGTAATTTCATTTCATTCGTCCAGTTTTACCGAAACGAGAAAACCTCCAATTAAAAACCCACCACTTTATCTCCCCATGCGCCGCCAATCATCTCTCTCAGCCGCTCCGTAAAAAGGCCGCCCACGTACGCTTTAATTACGACATAAAAGTGCGAAGCCTGACATCTCCCCCTCGCTCCTCACCTGACATAAACCTTGACGGCTCATTCTCGCCCGCTGCTGCCAGCAGCCACATCCGTCGGCCGAATGGCTTTTCAAACAGCTCTGATCGAGTTTCTAACTGATGTCATCTGGCACGTAAAGACATGATGGATGCTGCTCCCCGTGCACGGCGAGCAGAGGACGGGCCGAGGGGTGAAGTGAGGTGATATATGGCTGTTGGCATCATGTAGGTTAATAAACTGAAGTTACACGGAGACAAAAGGGACGCGGGGACACGCCGCTGACACCGATCTGAGCTCCTGATATCATCTGACGCCGTCTGGGGAGAATTTACGGCTCCATCAGTCAACAGCGTGTTCTTAAATTTAGTTTGAAATCCTCGCCTTCCTCGTCCGTTAGCGCTCGCTGCGTCTTTCACTCGAGGACGCATTCGTTATCGCTCTCTGTGTCTCTCGCCCTCCCTCTGTGTGTCTCTTTGTCTCCTCGGCTCAGGTCATCAGAACATCTTCATACAGTAGAAAACAAAGCAGCTCGCTTTAAATACCCTCAGAGTGAGAGGGAGTTCCCACTGGATGCACAGTTCACATCAGCTCTGATACCCTCTGAGTCCCACGTTGACCATTTTATATATTAACAGGTTCATTGTCAGCAGTCACAACCTGGCTATTGTTTTCAGGTCGACACTTCTGTCCTTCCACCTTCCTTTAAAGTCTCTTCGGTGGTCGTTTTGTGTCTCTTATTAGTTGTTTTGTGTCTTTTTGTGGTCGTTTTGTGTCTTTTTGTGGTCGTTTTGTGTCTCTTATTAGTCGTTTTGTGTCTTTTTGTGGTTGTTTTGTGTTTTTTTGTGGTCGTTTTGTGTCTCTTATTAGTCATTTTGTGTCTTCTGTGGTCGTTTTGTGTCTCTTATTAGTTGTTTTGTGTCTTTTTGTGGTTGTTTTGTGTTATCATTATCTTGTCTTTTTGCAACTCCAATCTGAATGCTTTGAAGAGTCTGGCAGTGGATCAGTGGTGTGAACCATCCAAAGTAATCTAACATAAAATACCTCCTGCTTTCTGTGAATAAAGCTCTACAGCCTTCATCTATTTCTTTTCTTTCTTCAGCCTATTTCCTCTCTCGCCGCCTGCTTCAAGAACAACATCGTTTTCTCCATACAGACACACAAGTCTGCAATCTCTTCCCTGATAACACAGCCTTCATCAATATTCTCCACAGGATCACATGAACAAAGACAAAGCGTGGCATCTTTTGAACATGCTTCATTCAACATGCATGTTGCCCTTTAAGTGTGTGACGATCAATCAGAGAGAAATTAACTGACAAGGCCACTTTAGTACTGCAGTATATACATTTAATCCCAGCTCTCAGCAGGACGAACACAATATTAATCTACGTTTTGTCTGAGAGAGAAATATAATTGATCAGTCTAATCATTAATTTTGACCTACGCAAACATGACTGACGACTAATCGATCATCTCTTAACTGTGCTCAATACTCGTCTCCGCTGCTGAGCTGAAACATAACACACAGCTGCTGTTTCTGTTCCAGAGTCGGTGGAGTCGTGGTGCATTTGGATGTGAAAAGGTGCTGCAGATGTGTGTGTGTGTGTGTGTGTGTGTGAGTGTGTGTGTGGGTGTGTGTGTGTGTGTGAGTGTGTGTGTGGGTGTGTGTGTGTGTGTGAGTGTGTGTGTGGGTTGCAGCAAACATTCCCATTCGGAGCGATATGAAACAGACTGAATTTTTTCCCTTTTGCACTGCCACTCACAAATACACACATGCACCTACACACACTTAATGTTAGCAAACAGCCTGTGTAGGCAAGAACACAGACACACACACGCGTGATCAAACCCTCACACACACACACCTGCAGCCCCTTGCCGCCACTGATGCTCGTGCATAACAAACGTCGCCTCCATCAAGCACCGCTGTCACCCGCAGTGACAACAGCAGGCTGACTCTCTCTGGAATACAGCACGCATACATTACAGCTGCACACACTCGCTCCAGCTTCAGTCTGATTATCTTTCCACCTACCACTCAACATCTGATCGTGCTGAGTCCCATAATAACACGCTCCGTCTCACTCACTCCAACGCAAGAAGGACATGTTGTCACAATTACACCTTTAAAGCCAGCAAAGGTCAGAACAACGCTGGTTTTAAGTCTGAGCGAGAGTGACGTAAATCAATCTGCAAACACGTATTCGTCATCCAGCAAGTGTGAGCTGCCAACAACTTAGTTTCCCCTCCTCGCCGCCATCAGCTCAGTGCTTTCAGTCCCGTTGGTTTTCTTTAAGTGTGTAAACGTCTGCTGTCTAAAAACTGAAATATTCAGTTCCACCATGTGGTTAAGTGGCGACCGCCTGAGAGGTTGTTTGTGAAAGAGTGCCGTCGGCAGCACTTAAGTACACATAATACGCATAATCACAGCAAAGAACGTCCTCGAGGGGAGCCCTTTCCCAGCTTTGATACAGCACTTACAGACGCATGTGTAGTGGCGGAGGACACAAACTCGAGGTGTCGTATATGAGGAAGGAAAAGGGAGAAGATGAGAACAGAAGGAAAGGAGGGCAAAGTATTTTTGTTCTGTTTTTGTAGCTTTTTTACAAACGTCACTGCTCAGATTTTGGGGATGCAACAACAAATCCATTTCATCGAAAACCACCACACTTAAAGTTCGAGCAGAATCACTGTAAACACATGAAGACTTTGGGGCCGTTAGCAGAGGATGTCAGCTTGTATCTACAGCCATTACAGTGGTGGCCCAGTTCAGAAAGAAAAGAAAATCGAAACGTCCATTACTCACACTGCAGCTTTTCAACTGTCCGTCTACAAGCTCAGAGCGCTTCAAACACACAGATCTGTGGCTACATGTGGCTAAATGAGGCTTCATGAGGCTTCATGCCATGCTTCTGTTTGTGGTTAGCATTGTGTACAACATAAAAGTTAAATGTTTGTTCCTTCCTCCATCTCCAAACCAAAGTCTGAACACTGACTAATAAAAGCTGGAATTGTTACAATAAACAGAAGTTGGGGAAGTCAACTCCAGAAAACTTTGTTTTTTCGAGTCCCAAATATAATGCAAAGAGACCACATAATGCTCCTTTATATGGGGGGCGCTCTACTAGAATATGTTTACAAGCTTTAATGTTCATAAAATAAATTATTTTTCTCATACGGAACATTTGTGCATCTAATTTGGAAACCCATGTGTCATCTTGCTTTGTGTGAAGTGAATGAAAGAGTAAGGGAGGGAAGATCATTGCTGTTAATTCAGTGCACACTTTAAATAACACAACAACATTCTATCTTGAAAATATTCGATTTCTTCCTGCATGTCCGAAGATTGAAGTCTAAGTGAAGTCATTGGTGTTAAAGTCGAGTTGCAAGTCTTTTTTGATATTTTTCAAATCTGAAGACGAATTCAGATTTTGGACTGGAGTTCAGAACTCTGGACTGAACTGAGGACAAAACAACAAACTTCAGAGCTGACTAACCCTGAAAGAAACAAACCACCGTTGTTTGTCCCAGTCAATTTTCAGCTTACTTCCATGTCTGTCTGGGTATTTCTTGGTGAAATGGAAGTTATCACTATCCAGTGAGAGCATGTTGTCTTCACTTAAAGTAGTAGGTAGTGACCTGAAGCCTCAGTATCAGAAACCTCAATGATTCAAATTATACAAATTCTATAAAGTTGATGTTTCCCTCACAGAAGATCTTTACAATCACCAGTTTCAAGATTAGTGCCACCAATCCAAAACACCCGCACACAATCTGCCCTTCTGTTGCTGAGACATGGCGCTGACTAATAAGAATTTATTATAATGGCACAGTAACGATGACTTTCAACCACTAAAATCTAATAAAGTCATCATTGAGTCTGAACAGGTTCACAAGAAACTGACGCACAACCTGAGAACATAATATCCTCTGCTAACGTGTATCAGCAGCACAGAGCCATAAAAATATATTTCAGTATCAGAATCAGCTTTATCGAGTATTTGAACACGTACGAATAAATGCTGGCTTTAAGTTGCTCTCAGTTACACACAGTTCCAACCTTCACTCAACCTGATGAACAGTGCGGAAGAAAATGGCTTTCTCACAGCAAGTTCCATACTAACATCTCTGCAACCCTTTAATACATCCACGATCCACCAGAGGATCCCGTCAGCGCCACGTTTCAAGTCGCCAAGGTGGGAAACGTACGCGCAATGAATGAAGGTGTCATATAAAGAGAGTCAGTGTCCGTGTGGGGAGGAGGAGGTATTATTTAATGATCTCTTCAATCAGGTTGAATAAAAAAAGACTATTTGGAAAAGTGTCTGAACATTTGGAAATCAAACTATTTAATGATTAAATTGTACCACAATAATGTTTTTGACTTAAAATAAATGAATTTGGGGTTTTTCCTAGTAAATACTGATTGATTTAAATCAGCTTATAGTCCTGCCATACCTTGAAGTCTCCTCCCCATGAATATGTCTCCACCACCGCCCCTGCTGTCAGGTATCGTTGGTGCTTAAATCCACCAAACTCCCTCAAATGTTTTCATCCGATCTGAATCAACTACACGTGAAATTAAAGCTGTGGATCTGACGCTGCAGGCTGAGTCCAACACGAGAACCTGACCAGTTCCAGAGGCTGCAGGCCTGAGACCCCCCCCAGCACACGCCTTCATGAGGACGAGCTGATGAACAGCGTACGGGGGGGGCTGCTGGTTCCAACTCAACCCAACAATTAATAAACACTTCGGCTGCAAATTGGACCACATGGGACGTTTTAGGATGTGAGCACTTTTCATCTGATGAATAATTGATGATGTGAATGAATCAACTTCCTTACTGGTTTCTGTGTGTGTGTGCACGTGTGTGTGTGTGTGTGTGTGTGTGTGTGTGTGCGCGCGCAGCGATCAGGTTCACAGTGTACGCTGATGTTCAGCTGTTAACACCGAGCTAACTGTAGCATGACTGGCGTTTATCAGGCCGATGCAAACAGGCTGCTGTTGTGTGTGTGTGTGTGTGTGTGTGTGTGTCTGAATGTATTTGTGGTAATTTTTTCTCTGTTTTTCTCGGGTTGGGGGAGTTGAAGGGGGAGGATGATGTTATGGAGGGGGTGTCAGCAAGTGTGTGTGTGTGTGTGTGTGTGTGTGATGAGGCAGCGGAGTGATGGATGAAGAGAGGGGATGGAGGGATTATCGGGGTTCAACCCCCCGACTGTCGATTTTACGTCAAGTCAGACGGCTCTCAGCTTCAGGTGTGTGAGTGTGTGTGTGTGTGTTTAGGTGTGTGTGTGTGTGTGTGTGTGTGTGTGTGTGTGTGTGTGT
>JAGRRF010005532.1:1311656-1326316 GCA_019097615.1 Morone chrysops
CTGTTTTGTCCAGGACTGTTGAGGACTTCTGGGAAATAATAAGTTCTAATTGTTTTGTTGTTGTTTTTTTTTCGTCTCCTGTCGAGAACAATTAAATAAGCTTACCAGAAAAGCATAAAAAACGTAATTAAATTTTTTTTTTGTTAATGTTTAATTGAAACTGACTTTAAAAAACTGTTGACAAGCACCAATAATATCAAGCATGTAGCATGTAGCGTATAGGTATGGTATCTAAGTACAGGACGGAGTGGGATTGGTTAGGGTTAGGGTTAGGGTTAGGGGTAAGAGGCAGAGTACGGTGCCAAAAAGGGGCGGGGCTTAGTGAGGTAAATGATGCTCTTCACTTAGCTCATTCATATTCACAGGAAGTAGAGACTCCAGCTACAAAACAACATCATATTCAGATGTTTGTTCTCTTTCATTTACGCTCTTTATTATCTCCGTCTGTCTTTTCTTTATCGCCGTGGTTGTCTGTTGTTGTTTTCATCATCCCTCGCCGTCTTCCTCTCACCACGCGGTCCTACCTATAGATAGAGCGAGGGAGAGAGAGACAGCTGGGAAAGGAAAGGAGGAGGGAGAGAGAGAGAGAGAGAGAGATGGAGGTGAATTGACACTCCACCCTGACTCCTGACGCTCGCCGGCAGAATAACGAGTAGCCGCTCGGCATGCTGGTCACATCGCCTCCACTATCAATGAGTGAGCGAGAGAGCTGGGGAGTCACAGAGCAGAGGGAGAGAGAGAAAGAGAGGCAACAAGGTGAATGAGAGAGAGGGAGGGAAGGAGGGAAAGAGATGTAGAGAATGAATGACAGACGAGGGAGAGAGGAAGAGGGATATTAAAGGGAGAAGAGGGGGCGAGAGAGGTAGAAAATGAATGAATCATGAGAGAGAGAGAGAGAGGCAACAAGGTGAATAATAGGAAAGGGAGAGAGAGATAAAGAATGCATGGTAGAGAGAGAGAGAGGATAAAGATGGAGGGGAGGAGATGAAGGGCAGTGATGCTGATGTAGACAGAGGAGGGGGGGGGCAGCTGTGAGTGTAATGAATAAAGATTTATGGTTACACAAACACACACACACACACACACAGAGAGACACAGAGACACACAGACACACGTACACACATACAGTAAACACACACACACACACATACAGTAAACACACACACACACACACTGCAACAGGCCGAGGATGACTGTGGATAAAAATAGATTTATTATTTCTTCTAAATAAACACGCAGCAGGAGATCTGAGGTGATATTATTTTACTGATCAAACCACAATATGTATCATTTTTGTCCCAATTATTAAAATCACATGGGTCACTAAATCAATACGATATTTATTTCACATTCAGAAGTTAAAATATCTCTGTGTGAGGACTGTATGTGCACAGTATGTGGTCAAAGTAATGGAGGAGGAGGAGGAAGACGAGTTATAATGGTGAATAATGGCAGCAAATCCATCCAAAACGTGTCTGAAATTTGAGAAAATTTGTGTAAATGTGAACGGATGCTTGTTTATGTGTGTGTGTGTGTGTGTGTGTGTGTGTGTGTGTGTGTGTGTCAGACACTAACTAAAAGAAATACTTCCAGATGTGGAGTGCGTTCACTGTGTGAGAGATAAATGGTGAAGACACGATTATCTGTACAGCTCCTTTAATGGATGCTTCCAGGAAAACCTACAAAAACCAAGAAATCACAGTCAAATGTGAAGTAATTAGAATTACTTTCAGGACAACGATGACGAACGCAGCAGCGGAGGGTAACGTACGGTCAACAGCGGCTTCCTGGCAGTGCTTAGTTATTATCTTTCACAGGAGCGATTCTGAGAAATATAATTTTTTGCTTTAAATGAAATGGAACTAATGTAGAATAACAGATTTTATATATATATATATATATATATATAAATATTATACAGGCAGCACTCGATACTCAGAGTCATATGATCCGTGTGTGACCTGCAGGAGCGTCACTGTACAGAAGTCACTGGAAACAGACTGAAAGAGCAAATAAATAAAAAGGCATTCACGGTGCTAAATACAAACAAATACTCACTAAATTAAAAAATGTGACGTTCCCATTAAGCATTAAACACGCCAGGCGTTAATCATGTGACACCGGTTGTTAACTGTCAATCACGCACACGCAGTATCATCAGTATCCAGACGCCGTGTGCCCACAGCTCCGACATGAAGGACGAGGCAGCAGCTGAATCTAATACGAACTCAATGGGAGTCTGACGATTAGCATAACTGGAAGACAAGTGTTGATTCTCTCGACTGCGTCACTGTGAAACGAGTTGTGACAGAAGAAGAATGTGACTGTTGAACGCTGCGGTTGCGAGTCAACATTAAAACAATATCACATTCACATTTTCATATTCAGACAATGAAAGATGTCAGTGTTCATTAAGGGTTGCAGTGGATGATTATTGTTATATAATACATCACATATCACTTAAACGCCTCCGTATGCAGAGTGTGTTGCTCTTCGTGCTACCTGCCGTTCTTCTCTCTGTGACATTCATGCGTAAAATGACACGCCGTCTTACCACAGTAAAAGTCAGTAGAAATGGCAAAAAGCAAAACAGGCGTGGCGGCAAAATGATTTAAGACATTGGCACGTTCAGTGGCGGACTCAGGTTATTAACACTGACACTTTATTGTGTTTTGTTCACTGGAAAACTACCCTGGAAGGCACTATGCCATGTTTTCTCCACTGGAGGGGCATCTAAGAGGGCACTTTTGCTGAGTTCTTTCAAACATAGGGGCACCAGCTGGGTCATTGGAGTGTTACTCACACACCATTTGATTACACTAGGCTGCCAATCCAGTATCTAAACAAACATCTATTATCTCGTTAGGAAATATCCAATAGACCAATAGATATGAGATCCAGTCTCCATGAATGATTCTGAGCACAGGCACCACTCACAGCACCATATACATTTAGTACAGTAATGTCATTTTAAAAGTTCAAATGTATAAAGATATGAAACATTTTCTCTAAGTAATCAAGTAAATGTTTAATATTTTCAGCCGAACATACATCAACTTTTCTACCAAATCAGCTGTGCAGGTTAACTGCTGGATGGATCCTCACATGCATATATAAATATATTACACTCAATTTAATTAAAACATGAACATTTCATCCCGTTGTCACCCATGTGCTGAAATACAGCCACTCTCTGGGGTTTAAAAGCTGTGACAAAACATGAAATATGGCTTCAATATGTCCCCGCAGTTTCACTCGGCCCTTGTAAACATAAATCACACATTGTTAAAGTGTCCGGGATTATACAGCAGCCCTCGATAACAGCATCAGTTAAACAGCTGCAGTGTAATGCAAATGTAATGTCATGAAAGAACGATTACATTTCGGCCGCAAAATTCTATTTAATACGAGATAAAAGAGTGCAGAGGGCCATTAATGCAGGTCATTTGGCAGCGCTCACCACCATAACCATTACATGCAGGTTTTGGCCCATGCTGAGCTGATTACTGCATGTTACTGGTGAGGAGGGAGTACAGCGGACAGGACACGCTGGCTCCTTCATAAATAAGCCGCTGAACGAGGGAGGGATGTAAAAGTGAAGATAAAAGAGAAGAGTCGGTATTTCAAAACCAAGAAGATGTTATTTTTAACCTTGTGGCGTCCTCGGTCTCTTACTTTATTATCAGTCCGTAATGAAAGAGCCTCCATAATGAGGGACTGTTTCATTAAGTTGGGGGACTTTACAGAGACTGAAGACAGAAACTGGTCAGAATCCGATCTGTTCATATATTAAATTATATTATATGATATTGTTCTTGTGTTACCTGTTGAAGCACTGTACTGATGACACTGGGAACTAACTTATTAGAACCTGCACAGGAGCAAAATTAGATTATTAGCAAACTCCGGCACATTTACATTGTAAACTGCAATGTTGATCAATATGAATTGTCCCTAATAAATAATAAATAAATAATAAATAAATAAGGTCCCAATCAGGACAACGAGAATAAAAACTAGCAGAAAATCAAGGGCAAGATGTTTATAAAATGCCCGAATACAGATTATAATAAACCAGGTGAATATTTCTAAGTCAAGCTCCAAAAACCCTGGATCCTACATTTGCTGACGTTCTCCAGGTAAACAACAACAACAACTGTGAACAACAAACACCGTAAGGAATGTTTTTATGGCAGAAAACTGGCAGCTGGTTGCCAGAACTTTACCGTCATAAATAATAACAATAAATTCTGCTATTACAGTAAAAGGATATTAGTAAGTATTTATTCCACAGTTTTCTCAATGAAATTCCAGATGAATGTGTAGAAAAACATTTTTGAGATATGATGAGATATGATGAGATATCATATATATTTCTGTTTAATTTACAGTCTGTAATATAAAAAACACTTTATTTATGCAGCATTTCAAAGGAATTCATCCGAAATAAAGGTTTTGCTATGAGATAGTGTTTTACTGTATTTAACCTATTTACAGTCTTTTACTGTAAAATCTACAAACATTTCCTGCATTGTAGTCGTCAGCTCGTTGCCTAGCAACGGCTGAACTGTCAGTCAACCACCATGGAAACGGCGGCTGGAAAGGCTCAAAGCTCACACATAAAGATGTTTTTATCTTTATTTAAAAAATGAAAACTGTACACAATATTTGTCCTTATACATAAAAAACTGAGGCGACTTTATTTACTTTATTTTTCATTACTTAACACATTGTTTCATATTGTCTCCATCAGCTAAACAACCAGATCTCTGTTTTATATATTTTCATGCTTTCAGATGAGTTGAAGGATTACAAGCTTCTCTAAAGGCTGAGAAAATCCTCCAAGCTCCGCCTCAAAGCCTTCAGATGATAATCAAAAAGTGGTTCAAACAAGGCGGCTTTCATAGCTCCTGAAACATTTTATAGATAAAAGACTGACACTGACATTTCATTGAGCTCCTCTCGCGCTTAATGTAAAATATAAATCCACAGCAGCAGATAAATGCAGACAAACACCAAACAATATCTCCTTTTCAAGTGTAGTGCAGAGAGTTGGTGAGTCTGAGACGCATTAAATGTTCCTGCTTTTGTGTGTGTGCAGGAGCCTGAATCACACACACACACTCTCTACAGCAGCTGGTGTTCCTCTCCGAGCCGACAGGACCAGAATAGGAAATATCCAAAATCAAGCCGTGTGCTACATATTCATGTCCTGCATGATTGAGAATTATGATCCAGGTGGTGGAAACAATCTGACAAACTCTTTTAGGTGAAACAAACTGAGTCTCTAATGCAAATCACATCTCCAAAGTCCTGAACGTGGACGAGTGTCTGAGCATGTGCACGGCTCTGGATTTAATTTGAGGAAGACAACGCTAAGCCCTTCGTGTTTTAACGCATGTGTGTTTGTGTAAATATAATTAGCTTTCTGTACGTTAATATGTCGGCCGTAATAAACCTAATTAACCTTTAATCCGAGCTAAGCGGCGGAACATGTGGCTGTGTGGAGCACTGTAGCAGGTTGACATGTGCTTTTATGTTCAGCAGCTTGATTGTATTCGACAGCGAGGGAGGAGGGCCACAGTTCGGAGGATAAATACATCCAACATCCAGAACACCCACAGCGGGAGTATTTATTTCTGTTTCATCCGCCGCCATCAGCGGGTCAGAGTGTTAATGACGCTGTGTCGGAGCCAGCGGAGGTGACGTACGGCGAGGGGAGCTGCTCTCATTGGCTGCAGCTCGCCTGATCTCATTGGATCTGGTATTCCAGAGAAACACTAAAATGTGTTTGTGGGATGCCCGGTTAGCTTCGTCGGTAAAGCTGGCTACCCATGTACGGAGTTCCTGCGACGGCCCAGGTTTGAATCCGACCTGCGGCCCTTTGCTGTGTGTCTTCCCCTCTCTCTACCCACCTTTGCTGACTATCTTTGGCTGTCACTATCAATAAAGGCAATAAAAGGCCAAAAAAATAACTTTAAAAAAACGTGTTTGTGAACAGATTTGAGGAGAGAAATAGTCAACAGCAGAATCTGGATCATATCTGATCAGCACTAGTGTTACGCCCCTGTCTGGGGGGCAGGAGACTTTCCCTTCCCGGTGTCCAAACTAAAGCGAACACGAGTTTAACAAACAAGTAAAGTGATTTATTTACAATCAGGAGCCAAAAATGCAACAAGGACCAGCAACAGACTCCTTTCAACTAAATGCTGACTAATTCTAGTGAAAGTGGGCTGTCCGGGACCAAGAATGGATGGGGCAGGGGAAGGGTTTGGGAGTCCCTTGATAGTCCTCTGGGAATGCAAGGTTGAGAAAGCAGGAGGGATGAAGCTGAATGAGTTTGAGAGTCAGCATACATCAAATTTGGGGGAGCAGGAGTAAATATGTTGGTGGGAAGTAGGACGTAAAAGAAAGAGGTGGCTTCATTTCTATGAAGAGATGAGGGAGTAGGAGCAGAGGCTCCACTAGGCTGATCGCTAGTAGTAAGGAAGGCAAGTCAAGTCCAGCTCTCTATTTATGATGTGGGAGGTACTCACAAGTGCATTAAACCACCAGCTGTCTCCTTGTGGCGAGGAGGGCAAAAACACTTGCAGTTTGTAAAACTAAGTGAGTGCAAGAGTAAAACAAAAGACATTCACTAACCCTAACTCCCTAACCTGACATTAAAAATAGGTGGCGCTGACTTTAAAGTAGGGAAACTCCTGCATGTATATATGATTATAACAACAGACTCTAAGTTTGTGCTGTAACTTTGTGAACCTCAGAATAATTTTTTTCCTGGATTCTGTGGGTTTTAATCTGATCGGCTGTATCGAGGACCCGAGGGAGCGCCGTGTCAAGTCCATCTGATGAGTCGTCCTTGATAACGGTGCAAGCAGCCCTTCCGGGAGCCGAACAATCAGCCCGGCACCAGAATTAAAAATGACACACTGGGTTTTCAATCGCTGCAAAGTAAACCAGAAAGCCCGAGTGACGTTAATAAAGTGAACCGATAAATGGGTTCATGGGAGGAAACTCACAGTTACAACATCTGGATGGCAGAAAATGAAAATGATGATTTTAAAACATCTGATGTGAATTCAGATTTATATTTCATCAGACGAGTTTAATGTTTCTTTAAATGCAATCGCTCACATACAGTAACTGTAACTGTGAATGTTGTTATTCATTAATTATTATTGATAAGATTCAAATCTTTGGCTGTGAAAAGAAAAATCCACATTTGGCCGCCTCTGTCTCTGAGAAAACCAGCACCAGTGTGCACTTTAGTTAATGTTTTAAACTCAGTGCTACTGTACCATCTGTGCCTCAGTGTGGACGGGAGCTGACAGGAATCGGCTGGGGGTTAAATAGTTCCTCCCCTCATCTGTCGCTTCCTCTCAGCCTCAGCTCCCCCTCCGGGAACGCTACCGGTGGCGGTTAATCGAGTTTGTCTTCCTGTCTGCCTCCGCTGTCACAGGAATCCCGCTCAGCAGACTGCACGAGCGCGTCTCTGCTGCACCGCATATTCCTCCCACTGTATTAACACCGGTGCTCGTTTGGCACTGGGTCCCCCGCTGAGACCAAATACTGTTATAATCTAGCATTTTGAGGTGAAAAGAATTATACAGCGCCCACCTGAACAGGATTACGTCATAGTGTGATGGATCCGGTGTGACGCATCTCAGGGCGAAGTCTGGTTTAAGTAACATCATTAAATGAAACAACAGGTCATCATTGGATGTGACCTACCCCGTTGGACTCATTCAGTCTTTGATTAATGCAATGATTCATCATCTGACAGGCTGATTAGATCAGAGGCTCCTGAAGAAGGTCCAGGGCCCTCTGAGGGTCCTTGAGAGGCTTCCTGGAGTTCAGGGGCTAAATGGGGAAAAGTTTAATTTCACTTTAATTAAATCCACTTTGAATGAGCCCATAAACAGGCTACATAATGACTCCGGCAATCGGAGCAGGTGTCGCTCTCACTCAGGAGCTCCGATTACCTCGATGAGAAGGTCTGCAGTTATAGAGTCGAAGCGTTTGTGAAACACTCGGCCTGAAGAAAGGTTTCCTCTTAATAAGAAGGAAATGCTGTTGTCAGCTTTTTGTGTCCGTTTATGATGAATTTTCATGGCGAAAAATCCTCCACCGAAACTTGTCAAACTGTCAAAATCCGCTGTTCTGATTTCCGTTTGTATCCTGAGAGGAAGGTGCACAGATGCATTATGGATCCCCGGTCCCGTCGCTGTGCCTTAATGTTCCTGTAGTTTCTGGTGAAGTGTGGACTGAATTCAGCTCAACCCTAAACACAACTTAACCCTAACCCTCACGGTTAGGGTTAAGTTGTAACAACAACTGTTGTTTTTAGGCAATTATATTTGTTGGAAAAAATACAGAGGTCCATACCTTGGCACTCGTGTCAGTACTCAGTCCACCAAATTCTCTCCATAAAATATGATCCAGTTTCACCCAAATCACTGATGATCAAAGTTGTGTGCTTGTACAGTAATCAGTGAGCTCCACTAGCTAGCCATGCTTTTAGCTAGCTAGCTAACTAATGAATATTACATAAGCAAACGTCACATTTTGACAAAATGATTTAATTTCGATAGAAAAAGCCAAAGAAATGGAGTTATAGTGATTTCGTTTGCTATATATTGTTAAATAGGGAAACAATATAACTGAGGATGTGATCTTAAAGGGTTAAAATGACATTTAATGACTTTAAATCCTTAAAACGAACAATAAACTGTGTCACTGTGACACTGTGGCCGTCCTCTTGCTCTGCAGCAGTGGAGAAACCTGACGTCACTCCTGATTCTGAGTGTTTGTAATGAGCGTCTGGCAGGATGGGACCAGGATGGCCTTGGCAGGGTGTCCCCCGCTATAAAAAGTAATGCCCACACCTATTAAAAAAGACACTGAGTCAACAGTTTGGATGACAGTGTTATATTACAAATCCTACAAAATCCTGGACAGGAATCAAACGCGGTGCTGTGTTTCTGTTTGTAAACTGTGCTTCGTATTTCATTATTTATTTGAACGATAATTAACCTTAAATCCTCTTTCTGTGACACGTCTCGCTCAGCAGGGATGTGGGTGCTCAGACGGGTTCAGCAGCTCCTCAAATGTCTCCTGAATAAAACGGACAAAATGACATTTAATGACCTAGAAACAGCAGCACTTCTGTCACCTGGCTGCCAACACTGGACAGTCGGTCCCAGGAGGCTTGTTAGCGGTCTGTCTGTTGCTGTTTTCTCTTTTGCCCGTCATGGTTTTTTAGAGCTTTTACGTTTCTCAGGTTGTTTGTGCTCAGAAGTTACTCTGAGAACAAAGTTCAGTTCATTCCTGTGTCTGCTTTTAGAGGGTTCATAGCTTTATATTTTATATTATTCTGATTTTGTTTGTAGACATTTTTGAACAGAAGTTTTTTCTGGACTCTTTCTACTATTACAGTAAAGGAATATTAGTATTGTTGATTTTACTGTTAGTTGTAAGTTGGAGTTTTATTCCATCTTTTACCATATAAATACAAGTTTTTACCATCAAAAGAAACAGCTTAGATTCATGAAAACACCATATGAATGAGCTATGACGGCATTTACTGTTACAGAAACTGCATTTAACGTATTAAGTGTTTTAGTGTTATGGTTTGACAATGTTTCACTCTATAGACATTTCTTCTTACTTTGACAAACTGTAGTTACAATGAATTTGAATTAAGCACATGTTTATTATTGTCCACTTTCGTGGACGAACCTAATTTTGCACCCCCCAGGATCAAAACTAGTTTTATATGCCTCAGGGGGCTTTACAATCTGCCCACGATTCAGGGTGTAAAAACTCAGACGATCTCAGGTGTTAACTTTGATAAGTTATTGTATTGTGTTGGGTGGGAGGGGACACATGCAGACCAGGATCAAACAGAGCTTCCTGTAAGAGACACTGCTGCTGATGATGTGGCTCTCTGTATGCAGACACTGAGGGAACGGGATGGATGTACCAGATGTGCAGAGCGTCAGGCGCTCTGGTCTCACCCTGCGGTTCTGTAATAACGCTACACTCAAACAACCTAACTACTCAGATATTTCAGAGAGGAAAAATAACTGAGCTTAAAGAGAAACAGGAGGCCTAAATACTAACTAACTCTCTCTTCAACATAATTAAATCTGAATGTGAGAAATCCCACATTTAGGAAAATATTCCAAAATGAATATAATTATTAATATGACGATATGAACCTGCTCACATGTATTTAAAAACAGACTGGTGAGTTTTATGGAGCAAAAAATGGAGTTTCTCAGTGACATATTTTATGTATATTTCATATTAATTAAAACTTTACAATGAACCCAAATAGTGAACTTTGGATGAATGATTGGATGAATTATGAGAAGATTATTTCCTCTTTATGGAACTTTTTATATAATTCTCCATCTGTATTATGTATTTTCAAATAATCTTTGATAATCATACAGACTTAATAGGCTTCTCTCTCTTCTTTCAGTGTTTTATTCTCCCTGACACTTGGATATTGTTCTATTAGACAATCAAACACTGAGATATCAGATTACTGTGTATATTTAGTTTTCTTACACACTGTAAAATCAAGAAGGCCTCACAACGCCTTGTGAAGCTTTGGCAATCTCTAGTGGGGGTTCCGACCCTCAGGTTGGGAACCACTGACAACAATAGATATGTTAATTAACATGCTTTGTCCCTTTTTAAATAAACAAACTTCATACTTGAAGCTGATTGTCACTCTGATGGAAGGAACTTTTTCTGATACTCTTCAGATATTGTAGGCTTTTATTTAGAAAAGCTGCAGTGCTGTTATAAAGTGCAGAGCTGAGCGTTCCCGATACGTCTCCATATGAACAGAACAGCAGACACAGCCTCTGACAGGACTGAACATTAAGTTGTTTAATACACACACACACACACACTGTCTGCTGGATGAATGGGACGACAGTGTTAATGTCTCAGCTGTATGCCGCCATAAAATTGGATGAATCTTTACGGCTGTGTCATCCCATCATATAATAATCCTTCAAGCTCTATTTTTCTCCTCCGAGCCGAACCGCAGCTCCTTCGTAGGGTGACCTCGTACAGTGACCTCCACCCCTCACCTGTCCACTTACTGTGTGTCTGTCCTCTGTGGTTCAATGTGACAGCAGCTGAGACCACAGAGGGCGACTGAAAGCTTCAGCTGAGACCTAATTAAGAATAAAATAAAGAGATATTTAATCAGGTCTCAAAGGCTTTATTGGTTAATCTGCATTACAGAGCTCAGATAGGATTTCTTTTATAGACAGTAACTCATTACTAGTAATACCAGTAACTAGTAGTGTGACTAATTATTAATACATTTCAGTAATTACAGTTATCCCCCAAAACATTGGTTATGAAACCTGAGGCTCAGGTCCCACATTAGAGGTCGCCAAAGCTTCATGGGGGGGCGCGAGGCCTTCTTGATATTAAGGGTTGTAAGAAAGCTTTAAAAATATGCACATCAGGGCGATATTAAGGCATCAGGGACAAGAAAACACAGGAAGCCTATAAAGTCTGTATGATTGTTAAATACCTTTAATAGTAAAATACTTTTAACGGTGAAGATCAGCGCAGATGTTCATATAATCCATCCGGGGGTTTGGTAATCCATCAACATTTTCTATGTTTTATCTACTTAAGTACTCAAACAACTCTTTACTGTTCTGAGTTTTTAAACAATAAAAGTAGTTCTGTTTGTGTAGTGGAGTCTTTATTCTTGGTTTCTGTTTTTCCTGGTCTTATACAGCATGATGTGATATCAGTGCCGCACACACATTCAAATAGACCCTGTTGTGCTGAAAAGAAAGATGTCAAGTACCTGTGTGTCTTCTGGTATTGAATTTATACCTGTTTCTATTAAGAGAGTCAAGGCTCCGAAGGCAGCGAGCAGAATACGACAGAAGATGATTTTATTGTGATGAGTCTGTTAAAAAGCTGAAGGAAGCAGTGAAGCTGAGCTGTTGGATCAACGAGGGCGCTGTCAGTGTGTAATCTGCAGACGCACTCACGTAAATACTCAGCAGCTGCCACCGAACATGATCCTCATTAAGATGCAGAACTTCTTCCAGGATTGTTTCCAAAAAACAAAAAAACTCTTCCTCACAGTCGGATCTGAACGTGCTTTAAATAAAACCAACAGTAAATACAGAAATATTAAGATTTCTGTCAGCAGCTCAGAATGAGTAGGAGTGGAAACCCTGGAAGCGTTGGTAGTTTGTATCTAATTATTTGAATCATTGACCTTGCTTTATTTATTATTCATCTTTGTTTATGTTTTTTCTGTCTGTATTAATAAATAAAACAACTATATACAGTAAATGTCTTTATTTAAACCATAAACTGCTGAAACATTTCTCAGAGGACAATCTGTTGCCTTCAGTCTGCCGCTCAGCTCATGTCACACTGTTCCCGCCACAGGAAGTCTTGGCTCCCAGAACCGAACTAACCCGTGATATTTCTTACAGCGCGGGCCTCCGACAAAGGCCCGGCACTCGCAGAGATTAATAGGATGATAATTTGCCATTAGCAGCTTGATCCCGTGCACCAGCTGGTCTGGAGGAGCACCAAATAGCCGCCGTCTCATCCTAAATCTGTGGCACAACAAACTGTTGAGAGGACGGCAGCCAAGAGACGCTTGACCGGGCGGCGTGCTGCTCAAATTATTCCACACACACACACACACACATTCTCACACACACTAATGATTGTGTCATTCGGAACAGCTTTGGGTTGCAGCCTGTTTCACATGGCGGCTGAATTACAAGCAGAATCGCAGCTTGTTGTTGATGTGTAGTAATCTTTGGATGTTAATGTGAGGGAAGCTGACAGTGTTCATGTAGAAACAGGCAGAAGTGCTCGTACTCTGACCTCATTACGGGGTTTTATAGAGAATATAAAGTATAGTTATAGTTATAGTTAGTTATAATAAGCCATTTGTGTGTTTAAATTAAATGTAATAATGTAGCCTATGAATTATTGCATTCATGTGTGAATAAGAACTGCTATGTAATTACCTTTAATTGCCTACAGAGGCTTCATTGTTCAATTAGTGAGTTGACTGAATGGATCGCAGTGTCTACTCATCATGGCGGCTGGTTCAGGACGGGTTGAGACTGTGGTTCAGTCCCAGTTTAAGGTCCAGTGAGTAACATTTAGGGCCATTGATTTCACATTATATTCAATGTATATCAACCCAAACAGTGAACTCAGTAACTGCAGGAAGTTTGTGTAAAACCAGAGATTTGGAAGAATTTTGAGCAGATTATTTCCTGTGAATATTGATTTTATAGTTTTTTAAAGACAAAGAAAACTCATCTCTGATCAATATTTACAGGAAATAATCTGCTCAGTAATCATCCAAATCTCTGGTTTTACACAAACTTCCTGCAGTTATTGTGTTCACTGTTTGGGTTCATTGTTCAGTTTATCAGCTGTTCTCTTATTATTGTTATTGATCAATATAATATGAAATATACATGAAATATGTCTCTTAATGTTAAAGAAAAAGGTTGTGGCCGCTGCCCTAAACATTAAAAATAACAGTTTAATGTAGTTTTCTTCACAGAAATTAACAAAATGCTGAAATAAAGCTCAATACATTGTATATTGTACATGTTATTTTAAAATCAAGGCCTCGCAACCCTCCTGAACTCCTCAGCTACATATAGAACATATATCATGTTTATAGACAGTTTAATGCAGAAATGTTACATATTATAGCTGTAAATGTTCAGGTAGTCAACTTGGTTCTGTTTCATATGATCTGCCTCACTTTTACAGTAAATGTTGTTTAAAATATCTAAAAAAGTCCAGTGTTAACATCAGTGTGAGGCACATAAATGCCAGCTGACCTGGATACAGCTGCAGGTGTTCAATCATCAGGACAAACGATGAATCATGGAGCTGTACAGTTTAACATTCGTCTGACAGAGAGAGACGGCCACAGTGTTAAAGGTCAGTGTACTTATACAAAATGCACTAATAGAGACGTGATATGCAGTGCGGTGTTAACCTTTCACCGGTACATTCATGTAAATAAATTCACAGATTAATCCGACGGACAAACAACAATGTTGGACAATTACAGTAACATCGCCGCGGTGACATAATGAACTCTTGTTAGACATTCATTAGTGGGACAAAATGAGAAACAGCAACATGAGACCGACAAAGGAAGAATGGAAGACGTGGAAACAGATCTCTGCAGAAGGCTCTCGATAAATTACAATATAAAATGCTAAATACATGTTTGCATTCACCACGTTACCTCCACCTGTCCATCAGTGGACTGACTTCAAACAGTAAATATACATTAAGAACATAAATAAGAATCTGTGCTTATGTGCATGAGACCAATAAATGAAAACACTGACACGCTCTCATACCATACATCATTGGAAACCTTATTATCTCATCTATTTATTAATCAAAACGCTTTTGGGATACAATCACAACAGGAGGCACAATCGGCGCCTCAAACTATCAAGCAAGCAATCATAAAATTGAGCCAACTCACCCAAGAAGCCTCATTGTAATCCTGGAATCAGTAATAATCCAACAAAAACAGTCCTGTTTCATTGCCAAAGGTCCAATATATCCACTCTGCTAAGATTTATTGTCCATCTACATGA
>JAGRRF010005532.1:1361779-1381157 GCA_019097615.1 Morone chrysops
TCTGTGTTCCTGTGTGTCCAGGAGAGGGCAGCAGACGACAGTAAAGAGGTGGAAGGTTTCCAACAGCTGCTTCTGGCCAGGACGCAGGTAAACGCCACACAGGGATTATGGGAAATCTGTGTTACACTCACTACTTTTACTATTACTTCACTCTCTGTGCTCAGAGCTTTTATTTTGACACACTTGCAGGAATATTAAAAGTGCAAGGAGATGGAAACAGTTTAACAGCGTAGAAGGTTTTATAATTATATATATATATTAAAAGTCATTGTCATTAAAACTCCTCCTCCAAAATTATCTGGATTTAAGTTGAAAATCTCGTCCGTTTGTCAGTGTTTTCACATTTTAAAGATAATTTTCTTACTTTTCTTTATGTCCCCTAAAACGTCAGACCTGGACTTTACAGGAGGGATGTCCCTGTGATGTAATACAGAGCTATTTCACTGCACATGTACTTTAATGTACCTGAACTGCGCACTGTAATATCTAAAATATCCGTTCAACAACAATCAGGAGCCGGTCGGTCAGATCACGGAGTCACTGGGACTCTTCTGCTTTAGCACGCCAGCGGCAGCTCACACAGCTCAGTGTTTTACCCCAACTCTCTCTGATGGGTTTTTATTTTAGGAGTTCATCGAGGAGATCCTGTCTCCGCCCTTCGGAGGAATGATCGCCTTTGTGAAGGAGGCCGAGGCGTTGATGGAGAAAGGGCAGCTGGACCGGCTGAAGAATGAGGAAGGTGAGAGGAGTTTCAGTTTCTCTTTCTTACCTGAATCTTTTTTAATGTACATTTTATTTACAACTTTATGTCTAAATACAATAATAACTTTATATTTGTGTGTGTAAACTAAGCCAGAGTCTCTAAATGACCTTTTTACTGCCACTGATGGTGAGAACAGACTGCACTCTGTTTCCTGTGTGGCTCCACGCCCAGCGGTCAGACTTTGAGCTCAGGCTTTAGTTCTGTTTTACTGAATAATGAGCAGTTTTGTTTTCCTCCAAAAGTCTAGATAGAATTTCTGCACAAACTCACCACATCAGCTTCCCCACATCCTTTCCTCTCGCGCCAACCGTACACATACACGGGGAGAGGAAGTCACACAATTCAATTACTTTTCAGTATTTTCTAACTGACAGTTGACAAAAAAAAAACCCATCCAATATATTTCTCAGCAGGAAACTTCAGTGATTTAGTTTTTAAAATATTCCGAAATCTAAAAATGTTTTACCATGTATGAAACACTAGAAGGCTTTTAATTTGAAAGGATGTTTTTTTTGTTCTCAAAGGCTACTAATAGAAGTTTTGGGTCTTTGAGTTTCTTCACACTGTAAAAACCATTTCAGTTTTCCCTGAAGCATTTAGACTCACTGAAGCTTTTATTATGAAAAATGAATGTTGTACAAATGTGACGTATTTTAGATTTAAAAATGATTACTTTGAACGTGTCGGCCCCGAACTCGATCTGACCTCGTAACCCCCCTTTGTGCCTCACGGGGCCCCGAGGCCCTCAGACGTTAATTAGAATAAAAAATAAAACTGAATAAAAGGTTAGATAGAAGAATGTCAGGAAGGCAGAAATATAGTTTTAGTGTTATAGTGTTTATTGATTATTCTGTACATTGTTATTGATGAATATTGATGGTTCCTCGTGTTTGATTCCTGTTCTTTATTATTATCATTATTATTATTTTCCTGTATTTTGAAAATAGATGTATTTTATTGTGATTTTTTTATTTTGCCAGTATTTTCTTAGCCTGGAAAACATGAAATTAACCAAGTGTGTGTGTGTGTGTGTGTGTGTGTGTGTGTGTGCGCAGCCCGTATCACTCAGCTGGTTCGGGGGTTTTCCAGTACGTGGAAACAGTCGGTTGAGGCGATGAGTCAGGACGTTATGAGGTCCTTCACCAACTTCAAAAATGGAACGAGCATCATACAGGTGAGACGGCAGCAACGTCCTCACTCTAAAACAGTAATCTATTACTCATCACTTGTTACTCAGTTACTACTAAACGACCCCCCCATGGCGGCCCACCGCTGTAGAGGCGTTTGTTGGAAGGATGAAGCCCCTTGAGATGAACCAATATACAGAACCAGACCTCTCCACAGACGCACTGCACGACGTCGCTGTGTTTACTTTCACGGCTTTCTTTCCTAATTTTTTTTAATTTAAAGAAAAAAAAAATTACCTGTTCGTTTCATATTCGGGGTCATTCCTGTGTGTGTGTGTGTGTGATGTCATAACCCCTTCCTCTTCCCGCCGCAGGGCGCTCTGACCCAGCTGATCCAGTACTACCACGGCTTCCACAAGATCCTGAACCAGCCGACGTTCCGCAGCCTGGCCGTCCGCTCCGAGCTCATCAACCTGCACCACCTCATGGTGGAGGTGAAGAAGCACAAACCCAACTTCTAACCGGCTGCTCGTGTTTGAAACTGGAGCGTGAACACATCCGAAAGGTCTGGAGGTCTTCGTCCCCTCTCAGCTGAAGAACACGAGTTTGTTTTCCCTCCAGAAGAACAGATCGGAAAGGTTCGACACGGAGACGCGAGCCGATGTCCTCGATGGATACGAAGTCCTTTTATTTTCCACTTTGCATTAAAACATCAGCAGACATTAACGCTAACAGTGTTCACCTGTAACACAGATTCACTTAAATATTCCGTAATAATCCTTCAGATTTCTGTTTATTGTGCAGCTGAAAAAAAAAAGTTTTAATAAAGTCGTCGGTCAATAAATCGCCTTTTTCCATCACGCCAGGAGCAACCTCCGTCTGTGCAGTCGTACTCTGACTCCTGTGGTGGTTTCACAATAAAAGCCAGTTGAAGTATTTTAGTGTGAAGCAGCAGCAGTAGGGAACGTTGTGTTAGCATTAGCATTAGCTTAATACTCTGCTCTGACACGTCTGCATGAGAGCAGTAAAAACAGGCAACATTGACTGAATCATTAAAACTGGATGTAATCTCGGTTAAGTCCCTCATAGGTGGATTTTAGCTCTAGACACTAAAAGTAAACATGTTTATTTCTGCTGTTGAACATTTTATTATGGAGCCTTATGGAGACTCAGTGCTGCAGCCTCTAGAGGCCGATAGAGGAACTGCAGCGATGGAGGTTGCAGCTTCGTTAGGGATCAAATAACAAACAATAGAACCGGATTAAAACATTCCTGTCAGTCTCTTGTGTGAAGGCGACATGAATCCAGGACCAGGAGCGGCAGACCCTGCCACCGACAATGAAAACTACCAGAGAGAGAGAGAGAAAGAAGTTAAACCTAACCTTAAACAGTGATTCTGAAGGATTATAACTTTTAAAACAAATAAAAACAGAAGTGTAAAATGTTTATTCAATCATTTCATGATGAAAATATACAGAAGTTTAATTTGTTGACGTTGTTTGTTTTTATTTAATTTGATGTTTAACACTCATGGGAAAGAAGCTCTTGTGAACTCATTACTTAAAGGTGAGACTGCCCATTAAAGGATGAAGCTGAAGATATTCTGTATGTTTATTCTTCATCACCAGTCGCAAAAAACCAACACGGAAACCATCAATGTGTCGTCAATACTTTCACTTCCTGTCTGTGGCTCTGAACACGTAAACCTTTAAAAACTCATCTCAAATCTATAAATTCATGTTTAAAAAAGGTTTTTATCAAACAAACAGGAAATGTTCTATTTGTTAGGGACTATTTTCAGCGGCGGATGAATCCACATTCAGTGCTGTGGTGAGTATTTAGGGCAGCAGGACGGTGAATGTGTTCATTGTAATAATGTATAAATGCAGAATATCTCCAGACGGACCCTTTAAAGATTCACTCTCTCACTCTTAAGGTTGCTTTGTGCCTTTCTCTCTTTGTTCATCAGTTCATCGTGTTGTGAACTTATAACCGTCTGTAGAGTTTCACAGTAAAGGTAATACAACATGATTGTGTTTGCTTCTTTTATTTGTATGTCTTTGTTTTATTTAAGGTGTAAATACAAACTAACTTTGATAAATCACATCACATTACACATATAAACAATAAACAATATGAATTAAATACTGATTGCAACAGAAGACCACAGCACAGCTAAATCCCGATAACCACACAATATATGGATCAGACTGATTTGTATGAACATGAAATATATTTTTTAATTATTTAATGTTATTTGTTTTTAATGGGTTAAAATGTGTGAAAATACCACTTTAGTTAGAATGTAAAGTAAGAGTAGATCTATATGAACATGAAGCTTTATATTTACAGTTTAACAATCCAAACCAGCTCCCATTAGATTTAATTCATATTCAGCTTTTAATATCAAAGAAAACGATGACAGCTTCCTGGTTGGAGAGACAGTAAACAATGTGTTTATCACGGAGTAAATAACATTATATTAATACAACCAGAACTTTTAATCAGCTATTTCGTCCATATTCTTACTTTGTCTTTACTTTATTGTGTTTTAGGTACATTTGCAAAGTAAATACAATTATTGTTAATTCACTCTGTCACATTGGGTGTATTCTTCTCATGTTTATGTATCATTTTAATTATTTCATATTCATTTTTAGAATTTGTGTGTTGAATAAAAGTCAGTAAATAAACAATATATATAAAATGAGGTCACTGAAGTATTTCAATTTTGTGCAAAACTTGTTGAAAACAACAGTTTCTGACTTTAATTCCCATAAAAACACGCTTAAGTCACTGTCCACACTCACAATTGCCATGCTGGCAGTTGTTGTTTTTGTTCACATTTTTAAGCTTTGAAGTATCCACACTCTCCAACTCTTATGTTTTCTTATTTATTACAAAATCCATCCTAAATAAAATACTCGTATGATTGAATATGGGCCATAATATGTTATAAATGTTAATTAAATGGCTGAACATCAGACAGAGCCGGGCTAACCGTTTCCCTCTGCTTCCAGTCTGCCAGTGCTAAACTAGGTGACTCCAGTTTAGCTCCAGTGGAAATAGTTTTGTGAATGTGCTGATCTACATCTCAGGAGGTTGAAACTCCAGCAACAATTTTATACACAGAATGAGTTACTGGGGTCATAAAACATAATACAAATAACATTTAAATTATAAATGAAGAAAATTTCTAAACGTTATTTGTAAAGTGTTGTTTGACGTCCCGACACATTGTCTGACAGTTGACAGCTGACATGTATTCACATGGTCGACATTTTCTATTTGCCCTGTCCAGGTTGCGAGTCGTGTAAACAGAAGAAATCTGACAAAATCATAATTTCACCATCTCACAACGGATCCGCCGGGACATTGAGGCCATATTTCAAAATAAAACAACAGATCCATTAGATATTGATGTTGTTCTGTGATAGTGTCAGATTTAAAAAGCACATTGTGGTTAAACACAACATATGAGTTGTAAACGGAGAGTTATGATGTTCGATGTTATACAAATATTTCTAAAATCGTATTTTTCTTAGATTGGAATATATTTAATTGTAACCGCTGTATAGTGATACGTATCGTACACCGGTGTAAACATTACTGTTTGATATCGTTACACAATATGACGGGAAAGCTGTAAATTAATTCTGAAACATCTTGGACACGTTTATTTAAGCCTGACAGTAAATCTGGATGTAATAAAGCTTTTAATTTAACATTATTTTATTGTCTCTTCAACCGACTGTAGAAACGTTCTGGTTAAAGCTGCAGCAGGTAACTTTTATTCAAATAACTAAACTAAATAGTTTTATTTGCTGAAACCTTTACTTACTCCTGACAGAACATGAGACAGATAATCTGTGAACGGATCTGGTCCCTCTGGCTCCTCTTGGTGCTCCTAACGGCATCTATAGGAATCCACCGGGACCGAACAAAAACAACCAATCAGAGCAGAGAAAGATAGAAAGACGCTTTGCTTGGAGGCTTGATGATGAGTGATTGCTGAGTCTCATTCTCAGGAAGTCAAATACAGATGCTTTGACACCCTGTGAATGAAGCTCTAAACAATCTATCATCAAGCGGCCAACCCAAAGCCTCTTTCTGGCTCTTTCAGCTCTGATTGGTTGTTTGCGTTCGGGCCCGGGGGACTCTTGTAAATGCCGTCAAGGAGCACAAGTACGAGCCAGAGGATCCTGATATTTTAACAGATTGTCTATCTCGTGTATTTCTGTCAGGAAATAGTGAAAGTTCCAGCAAATAAAAACAAAAAAATATTTGTATAAAAGTAAATACTGCAGCTTTAAGTCAGTAACAATATGTGACATTAACTCACTGGAACCAATATTTCTGTGTAAGGTTAATACAACACAATGAGTTCAAAGCATTTTAGTTTTTTCGTGTGGTATTAACATTAAACAGAAATATGGGTTCCAGTGAGCATAATGTCTCATGATGTTACTGACTTAACGCCAACCGTAACATTTCTGAGGTCTTGTAAAGAGACAGCGACATTGTAACGGGATTAAAGTTCCATCCAGCGTGTTTCAGGTTGATGTTCTTTTAAGTTTTCTGTCGGTTGCAAGAACATCGACTGTTTTACTTCCAGGCTCAAATAAATGTGCAGATACATTAGAATTAATTTACTTTTCTGTCGTATCCTGTAACGATATCGAACGGTAATGTTAGCCAGGAATCGGCTGGATGCTAACAGCTCGTCAAATATGTTGCTTCAAAAAGTTATTTTATTAAAATAACTTTTTGTTATAAGTTATTTTATTAAAATAACTTTTTGTTTTATTTGCTGAAACTTTCACTTCATCCTGACAGAACATGAGACAGAATCTGTGAACAGATCTGGTCCCTCTGGCTCCTCTTGGTGCTCCTAACGGCATCTATAAGAATCCACCAGGCCTGAACAAAAACAACCAATCAGAGCAGAGAAAGATAGAAAGCCTCTTTCTTGCTCTTTCAGCTCTGATTGGTTGTTTGCGTTCGGGCCCGGTGGACTCTTGTAAATGCCGTCAAGGAGCACAAGTATGAGCCAGAGGATCCTGATATTTTAACAGAGTATCTGTCTCATGTATTTCTGTCAGGATAAAGTGAAAGTTTCAGCAAATATACTTTTCTGTCTTATCCTGTAATGCTATCGAAGAGGCTGGATGTTGCTTCACCTTTCAAGATGGCCGATGTCTCTCCCGATGTTTCAGTCTTTTCAGGTGCTGATCAATTGGGAAGCAGTGAAATCCCAGTTTGTCAGATTTCCTACGTTTATACGACTTGCAACCACGCAGTGGTACGAAAAAGTTGTTCTTTATACTAAAAGTGCTGCTGGAGTTTATATTAGATATTGTGTCAGAAACCTGCTCTACTTGAACACACTCACCTAACTCTAAAGCTGAAAACAAAAATTTCCTCCATTTACCTCACGCTCTGTAACTCAACGTGATCCGGCACACGGCTCTCCTGGCTCATCTGAAATGTTATTCAGGCTACACGATGACGACACAACAGAGAACATTTCCATTATCTGTGGTTATAGTTTGCAGGGTCAATATCTGTGAGCAGATATCTGTGATGAGGAAAGATTCTCAGACGAGACGAAGAATTTGGAAACTCGTGACAAGAACAGACAGGAGGAGAAGAGCCGAACAGCTGCTTCTGGCAGCGTCATCTGGAAACACATCACACAGACAGAGACTGAGGGTTATTCCAGGTCAACGGTATCTTTACACTTTCTTTCCCTTCAGCTGAATCTTCTTCAGCTCTGGTTCTACATGTTAATCTCACCTGTTAGTGCTTGTCTATCCAGAGTCTGGTGGACTTTGAGAGCTGTGGACTTTTCTGTAGAACAACAAACAGTCACATCAGGTACTGCTGCAAATCATAATTCAACATTTAAAAAACTGATTGAAGAAAGATGTGAAGACAAAATGTTAAATGTTTTAAGAGATGAGGATCGATACCGGGCAGACTCAGGAGAAAGGGGACAACTTATCCAGCTGGGAAGCAGACGAAAGGGAGGGAGAAATCCAAGAGGCAGGGAGGGAGGCAGGCAGGGAGGGAAGCAGGCAGGCAGGGAGGCAGGGAGGGAGGCAGGCAGGGAGGGAGGGGGACAAGGCTGGGCTGATAAATATCAAGCACAATAGACCAGTGGTTCACAGGGAGGTTGAAAGGCCTTTTTGATTTTAGCAAAGTTTGCAGTTAAAACCAAAGAGCTGATAGAATAAGGGGAGCGTCAGGGAGGAGGTTATTGTGTTCTCTGTATGTTCTCTTCTGTTATTGTCGTTATTACTGAATATTATATATATTATAGTCAGTTGACTCTGTGACAGAAAAACGTCTCCCTGAAGGAAACAGGTTGGGAATCAGTGTGAGACGATGCTGGTAAATATACTGCAAGGGTTAATGAGGAAGTGGGAGCAGGTGTGCAGGTGGGTTCGGGGAGGAGCAGGTGATGGGACACAGGGGGTTATTGCAGGGCAGGGTGGCAGGATCTGAAATGAAAGGAGAGTTCATGTGTGGCAGAGATAGCAGAGATCAGACGTGGCACAAAAAACAATTAAAGAAGCGGAACTCAAAATCCAGTTTACCAGTTTTAAACTTGTATAACTAAATATTTCCCGGTTCTGTGATTTCCCAGATCTCCGGGGAGGATCAGCGCTTCATCGGTCTCCGTGCCGAACAACTGAACCTTGAATGTGGAGATAAAATGCTTTTGAACCTGTTTGTACGGAGGCTCGAGGGTGCCACCAGAATAGTTATAGACTTGTTTTTTGGCCTTGTCATGCCCTTACTTGATAGAGACAGCTGAAGATCAACAGGAAAGGGGGGGGTAGAGAGAGAGGGGATGACACGCAGCAAAGGGCTGCAGGTCGGATTCGAACCCAAGCCGCTGCAGAAACTCCATACATGGGTCACCAGCTCTACCGACTGAGCTAACCAGGCACCCATAAATGTATTTAATTTTACTGTATTAATTCAATTTGGATTTAAATTATAATAAAACTTACAGTAGAAAACAATAAACGATCATCAAATTATAACTGTATTTCCTTATTTTTTTAAAAATGAACATTTAACTTTTTGGCGTTATATTTAATGATGAGCCCGTTCTGTGTCTCCATGGTTTCTTTTATTAAAACAGCAGTTTGCCACCAAATGTCACATTGAATCCAACCCAGAGAGAGGCAGTGTCATTCCAGTCGCTCCTCCAAACAGAAGACAGCCGGGATCATACACATCGCTTTGGGGTGCCATTGTTTGCTTAGTTTCTTCTTCCTGGCACCTCCTCCTCGATGACATCACACAGGTCGCTTACGATCCTCCGGGTCCAAGTCTCTCTGCCGAGTCACAGCAACAATTTATAAGTGTTGCAACTTCAGGACTTCAGCGATAGATTCAGCGACTTATTCAGACCATCAGGAAAAATACAAGAAATATTCATTATATTGTACTTCGTTCCGATGCTGCGCCGGAGTCTCTTCCTCTCCTCTTGTGCTGCGCAAAAAATCATAGCGTGATGAGAACGACTGAGAAAAATGTATTTGACGTGTACTTTTGTTCAAGTTTGTCACGTCTGCTAACATGGAGGAGGCAGGGTTTGTAACCTATACTGCAACCAGCCACCAGGGGGCGACAGAAATGGTGTTACTATTGAGGAACTGTCCATCTTTAGTGACTTTTGGAGCGAGTGCTAGCTACTTTCACTCGGAAACATTGGCCTAAAGTTGGACTATAGCCCCTGCAGGCCTCTCACCTTCCACATAGAGCTGCACGGTGCTGACGGCGAGCCCATGCTCATCCAGGACTTTGTACGTCCCGTCGTCTGAGCTCTTCAGCTGCTTCATCGTCAGCTTCTCTTTGATCGGGTCTTTCTGTAGACGCTCGGTGTCCTCGTCGCCCCTCATCCACACATCTGACCACTCCGAGCTATTCCTGTGGAGCACAGTTCAGAGACTGTTAGACGTAACTCCCTGAAGGGAATCTATCATTTATTTATTTGTATTTAATTCTGGATTAAAAACTCTACAGTTATCCCAAAGTCATTTGGATTCATTCTGAGCAGATTATTTACTGTTTAGAGAACTTTTTATACAATTCTGTCTTTATTATGTATTTTTTATGAATGGCAACAATTTTTTTTACCAATTCAGTGTTTTCTTGGACATTGTTTTATTAGACAATTCAATGTCTTCACAGAAGTGAACCAAATGCTAGCACGCCTTAAAATCAAGAAGGCTATGTGACCCCCGGGTTGGGAACCACTGACTTTAAGTATAGACTGTGTGTAAATAAAGCTGCTGCAATAACAAAAGCATGAACACTGAACATAAATAAAACCAGTTTATTCTTTATGATTGTCATTTTTTGGTAATTTACATTTCAGCGTCAGCAAGAACAATAACTTAACTTCACAAACTAACTGCAACAGAAGGAACAATGAGAGAAAGAGTCTATGTGACGCAGTCTAATAAACGCCTGAAGTGACTCATTAAATGTTCATTCAGCTCTTAAACAAGCAGTTTGTTCTGTAAACCCGACAGCCTGCATCCTGTGTTTGCTGCGCAGCTTCAAACTAAAATATGAACCAATTACATCGACAACCTTTGGAAAGTTCTTAGACACAGAAGAGACTATTCTTTTTCCAAAACCCCCACATGGTTGTGTCTCTATTTATCCTCCATTGTGTAAGCAGACCTCACAGTGTGACTCATAACTTTACAAGCAGCCTGTAATCTGCTTTAGTTTGATGCAAACAGTCAGTCCATACGGGCTGCGTGGAACAAACAGCACAGGCGACAAAATACGAGATGAATAAGAGGTTGAAGAAATGAAGAGTTCAGACGTCAGAAAAAGGCAACGGATGTGAAAACGTGGGTTTCATTTGTCGGAAAGAAGCTTTACCTGCCCTGAAAGACCACTCTCATAGAGTGACGGGTGTACAGATCCAGAACCAGCTCCCCACCTGGACGTCGGGACAGCTTGGTTTTATGGTCTGAGAGGAAAAACGTTTGAGATCAAAACAGAGCAAAGACGTCAACAAATACAAATGAGATTATGTGAGAGAGAATGAGACGATGACGATGAAGAAACGAGACAGTAGAGGACATTAGAAGAGAAAGAAGAAGAACTAACCGAACACAGACAGCTTGACGCTCTGAATGAAGACCCTGGTTTTCATGTCCCTCACTCCATCCACCACCATGAAGCTCTCGTATCTCCCTGTGTCGCCGATCTGAACGTCGTGGATGATCAGAGAGCAATCCCCGGACCCAAGCTTCTCCCAAGGAACCTCCACCCGGCCCACGAACGCCTCGGCCTCCCACTTCCTCTCCCCCCGCAACTCGAACACCGTGTCCTCCAGGGTCGCCCACTGGATGTGGCAGCTCTCCTTATCCAGACTGGTCTTCCAGCTGCAAGGAAGGACAGCCTGGTTGCCCACATTGCTGGTGACGGACTGCGGTCGGTGGGAGGAGAAGGAGGACAGGGAAGAGGAATCTGCAAGAAGAGAGGAAGGAGGAAATAGAGGACGACCTCCGTCAGAGGATACTGTGTGTTCAGCCTCAGTTCCTCTTAGATATATTACACTTTATATTTGTTCTCCACTCCCTTTCAGAGGCTAATAATGTGCTTTTGATTTAATTAAAGGTACTACACAGATTTTAAAAAAAGTTCACAGGGGGCGCCAGAATCAACACAAAATGTTGCAATACTATATATATATATATATAAATATATAGGCTTCATCTTCTGAATAATTTCTAGAAGTTTCAGCCCAGGTGAATTGTTGTTGCCAGTTTCCGGGGTTAAAGGAGTTTTAATGTGTTGATACATAGACATTATTCATTGTTCGCAGATACCTGTGGCGTCCACAGATGTCAAATTATCCAATATTTCTTCCTTCCTCTCCCATTAATCATCTCACAGCCCCTCAGATTTATTTCACTTTGTGTTGATTGTGGCGCCCCTGGTGGACAGAAGCAGTAATGTCTCCCCTGCACCTCCGATCCTTCAGAATAACTTTATAGAAAGATCCAGTTTGTTTCTGAAGAGGCTTCAGACTGTTTTATAACCAGTTAGGAGATAAAAAGCTGCTGATTCTGTGTCCAAATCAATTTATATATTGTATTTATTCATGTTGTGAGGGTTTAATGTGATTGTTCAGCAAAAAAAATAAAAAGGAAAACACTTTTATGTAAATTGTTGAAATTTTACATTAAATATATAAAACTAAACATTACTTTGATGTAATACAGCCTGAATAAAATGTAACTATGTGTTATACAATAATTCACTGACTCGAGTCGTGTGTGTGTGTGAGTGATTTAAATAAAGCTTTATCACACTGTATCATCATTGTTCTTCAACAACAGCAATTACACAAACTGTTTTTTTCTCCTTCTTATTCAGTAGAGCTGCTGAACCATTAAACCGGTTGTTAAGTTGCACTTTCGTTTATCATAAAAACAAATCAGAGTTCATCTTTAATATCTAAAACTGCTCCGCCCAGCGTGGCCTCGATCATATATCTGATATTATTTATTAGATTATAATAAATCTATTATAATATGGTTTCAGTAACGAGATCCAGTTACAAGGAAAGTTATTAATCATTAACTGGATGTAATATGTAGATATCAGTATAATAACCAGGTAATTAACAGACTTTAATATTAAATGTCCTAATTTAAAACATAATCTGATGTTTTTATGACATTTAATCTCTTTCATACGTATTTATTTGCACAATTTAACACTTCTGAGATGTGTTATATATAATCCTAATTCACTTCCCAAAAAAAGCCTTTCATAAGACTGACTCGAGTGTGTGTGTGTGTGTGTATCACCATTATTCTATAACAACAGCAATTACACAAACTGGTTCTGCTGATCCATTAAACTGGTTGTTAAATTGCACTTTCGTTTATCATGAAAACAGATCTTTAATATCTAAAACTGCTCCGCCCACCGCAGCCTCAATCATCAATAATGGATCAATAATTATTTATTACATAGTCTGATTATTATATGGTTTCAGTAACGAGATCCAGTTATAAGGAAAGTTATTAATCATTAACTGGATGTAATATGTAGATATCAGTATAATAACCAGGTAATTAACAGACTTTAATATTAAATGTCTTAATTTTCAATTTAAAAAATCTGATGTTTTTATGACGTTTAATCTCTTTCATACGTTTTTATTTACACAATTTAAGACTTTTGATGGTCACGACCTGATTTTAACTTAATTAAATGAGTCAGACCACAAACATCTGCTGCCTTTTAGAGGTATTTAGGTGATTTCTGAACCAATAGGAGTTTTTTTAACTCCTCAAACCACAGACAGTGTTAATGAAGGCAGATACTCACCAACTAAACTGCCAACCAGGAGACAGTGTAGATGAACGAAGAACCTGAAAGAATTAAGGCATCAGAACAAACATTAGAAATATTAATATCTTGTTTAAATTAGGTTTTTAAAGTTTAAAGGATGCAGCAGCAGAAAGAAACTCATTTTATTCCTCATACGGAGGTTTTAAAGGATGTTAAACATTATAGAACAAAGATTTAATGATTGGATTTAATGATGATAGAGTTCAGTTTTATCATTTTTATATTAAAAACATTCATTATTTGATCTCAATGATGCAGAAGCACTATGAAACATTACTGGAATCTACATATGTATTTAATTTGTGATGCAAGGTGTGGTCGCAGTCGATCTCTGACTGACTGAAAATCACATTATATTCATTATTTTATTATATTCTGGTTAAATATACTGAATTAATCTTATTACAGAACAAATTGAGTGTGAGTCTATTATTAAAAACAGAATATTAAAGTATGTTAATGTGGGAGCTTTAAATCAGAGTCCTGAGCCAATAAGAGACCAGAACAGAATAAACCAGTATTTGTATTTATCTGTGTTTATTTGTGTTTATTTGTATTATTCTGATGTAATTTGAATATTAATTGTCAGCAGTGTGAAACTTAAACCGCAGCAGCCTGAGTGTAGAGTAAGTTTCGTTTCTAGTCACCACTTGGTTTCCTCATTAATGAAACTGATGCAGCGTGACCGCCTGCAGCTCAGCAGCTGATTCACTGTCTCACTGTCTCACTCTCTCACTGTCTCCCTCTCTCACTGTCTCACTGTCTCACTCTCTCACTGTCTCACTCTGAACCATATTCTGTCAATGATCTGAACTAAATAAAAGACTTGTCCCCTCTGCAGATGAGCCCATTGTGCTCTCTGTGCTCTCCCTGCAGCCCAAGGTGCAACAGTTCAAAATAAGAGCATTTGCATTGAGAGTGGAGGAAGCTTTTAGTTTGAAAGAGTTCTTACCAGTGTCGTGTTTTCATGATGTCTGATGTTTGGATACTCAGTTCAGTCCTCTTCTCTCTCCTCCGCTCACAGAGATGAGTGTGAGTGTGTGTGTGTGTTTACTCTGCAGACCGCAGCTTATCAAGCCTGCTCCTGGATACACTTCCGGTGGACATTCCACAATAAAAGCGCCTCTATTACTGACTGAAGTGTCATACTAATAAAAGATATATTTAAACTTTAGTTAAAGATACACTACTCTTTTATTGGAAACTGGGATTTTATTAAATATTAAATCAATGTCTTAAACATTAGTGAGACTAATATATAATATATATAATAAACAATAACAAAGTTGTATTGAGTTTTATTCTGGTCAAGTTAATGTTTTAATTAGTTTTTATTAGTGTTGGTTTTTAATTTCTGCTGTTATATGACATTCAATAACTTGTTCCAACAAGTGAATTACATTTTAATAAACATAAACAGGATTAAAACAGGATTATTTCTCCTTTAGACGCTTTTATTTTGAAGCACTTCCGGTGTCCCTGGCCCCGCCCACCCAGCTGACGGCTCTGTGCAGAAATGAAACCTAAATCAACCACAGACTCACACTCACACTCAGACCCCGGGCTGATCTTCTGAGCTCAGCAGAAAATGTTCCTGTGAAAAATGTTGGTGGTCTCTAAATAAAGTCCGGCTCACTTCCTCCCACTAATGTCACTGTCTGTCTGTGTGTCTGTGGCAACCTGTCTGTCCTCCACTGTCTGTCCTCCTGCAGCCCAACACTCACACCTGAACCCGGTCTAACTATGGCAGCTCTCTCCTGGATCCTCTCTGTGCTCTGTAAGTTCTGTTCCTTCCTCATCCGGATCAGCCCTGCTGTTGTTTGATTGGTATCATGGTTCAGCAGCTTGTGGGGGTCTGCGGGTGTCACCTGGTTTCAGGAGGCACACCCATGACCCGCATGACCCAGGTACTGTGGTACCATCTGGACCGCATGACCCAGGTACTGTGGTACCATCTGGGTCATGCGGTCCAGGTCTGAACCAGGCGGTTAGTGGGATTGAATGTGTAGCAGTAAAGAGTTTTAATGTTGTTTTAATCCGTTTTATCTGCTAAAAGTTTGAGTAAAATGTTGTTAAATAACTATTAAATATGTTATAAATGATTCTAATGAATGCAAACAACATAGATTTCATGCATTTAGTATTTAATATGATGACATTACTCGTTATTATGTGAATAATGTCAGTATAGTTTATTATAAATGTGAATAATGTCAGTATAGTTTATTATAAATGTGAATAATGTCAGTATAGTTTATTATAAATGTGAATAATGTCAGTATAGTTTGTGCTGTGTGTCGTTTGAATGATGTTTGTGCAGTTTGACTCTAAACGGATGTTTTTCACATTCGTCTGCCGGAAGTGGAAAGTTTCTCCGAGTTCACTGAACATCAGGTTTTTAAGGAGGCGGGGTCTATTAGCATGATTTGTGACATAACATATAGTTTGTGTCCACCAGGAAAACTTTATAAATAATCTTTAATGAGGAGGAAGCAGTTCAGTTTATACCAGAATCAGAATCAGAATTTTGTTTATTGCCAAGTAGGTTTTTACGCCTACGAGGAATGTGACCTGGTGCAGTTGGTGCATAAAATATACACATATACAAATATACAATTATTCAAATCACACAAAAATCACACAGATAAATAAAGTACTTTCAAAAAATAAATAGATAAAGATAAGAAGAGAAAGAGAAAGCTGTGCAGAAGAACGTGGGTGCATTAATGTAATGCATACTTTATATACAGGGTGGGTATAAGAGTCAATGACAGTGGGTAATCCGGGCCTTGTTAAGGAGGCCAGCTGCAGACGGGAAGAAACTGTTTTTATGGCGAGACGTTTTAGTCCTGATGGACGTGTTTTAATTTGGAATTTAAACTTTTATTTTGAAGAAAACACATTATTGTTCCATGTAGACTGATTGTGTTTTATTTTTTGCTATAACTTAAAGGGAAAGTTGTGTAAAAAAAGGCTATAAACATGTTTATTTCTGCTGTTTTAATAATATGGGGCCTTGTGGATAATCACTGCTGGAGCCTCTAGTGGTCGTTAGAGGAACTGCAGTTTCTGTTACTTCAGTTTCATTTGTCAGTCAAGGAAGTCGTTGATGTTTTTCAGTAACTCTGGTGTTAGAAAATGTGAGGAGGAGGAAGTTTATGTTATGTTATATCTACAGACTCTGTGGTCGGTGGTTTCTAAAAATGTATTCAGTTGAATTAAGATGGCAGTGGAGTCCAGAATCTAGTCTAGTACAGCTGCTGGAGGTGCTCACAGACATTAAAGAACAGAAATAATAATTATATTACAATATCTAACAACATATATAGAACTAACAATCAGTGTGTACATTATAATACAATATATTAATATATACAGTATTAGTGCACATTAACCAGAGAACATTACAGGTTAATCACTATTAAGATTAAGTGTCCTCGGACCTTTCACCCTCCTCAGGTGCTGCAGGAGCTCACCTGTCTTCGGCCTCACCTATCCTCGGCTCGCCCCTGGTGGTCCAGCCTGGGCAGAACGTCTCGCTGACCTGCAACCTGACCTCCAACATGGACGTCACGTGGTACGTCCTGCGCTCAGACCAGCTGCTGCCTCTGCTGACAGTCAAGTCTTCCAGGGTGGCAGAACCAACGGTCAACTTCCACACTGCCAACCACCGTCGCTTCAGCAGTGTGGGGGACCTGGAGAACGGCCCGGTCCTGGAGATCCTGGAGGTGGAGGAGGCGGACGCCGGACTGTACTTCTGCACCGGGCGGTCTGAAGTGGCTGTTCGTGTGGACAGAGGAATTAATCTGGTTGTCAACGGTGAGAAAATCTAACAAAAATCATACTTTCTCTTTCTGTTTTTGTAAATATATCACAATAATAATACAATGACACAAATAGCCTTTAAATGTACAGTCTAACGTACAATAAAGTGAATAATCTGTCACTGTAAACAATTTAATAATAATATTTAAAGAAAATGTTCTTTTTTCACATAAAATAATTAAAATACTTTTGCTAAACGATCATTTTTCACAGATATTTACTGTGTATTTAATAGACTGAACTGTTAAATTCAGTTTAATACTGTTTAAATAATGTAAAATGTGTGATAATTAACTGTCTCTACTGTCAGGATGTAGTGAAAGACTTTAAGAGAAATGTCTGGGAGCAGCTGGAGTCTTATCACCAAACTTATTTCTTATTTTCATCCAGAATCATTTTAGTTTGCACTCCCAAAACGATATAATCTGCTTCCAGTACTTATCTTGCACGTTGGAGAACAACTGTGTACTGACTATAAATATGTGGACATTATATTACATCTCCCTGTATCTGTGATATAGAACCAGAGCTTTACTCTAGTAGGAAGTTGCCCAACCATCACCAACCAGTGAATACTCTGTCTAATCACCAAACTACAAGCAATCAACTGATTTGTTTTAATTAATTATACTAAAAGAAATGTAAATATTACAACTGTTTTATTAGTGTTTTGGAACCGTTCACCTGACCTCCGCCCACTCTCTTACCATCACAGTTTAGCTCCTAACTAATCATGGATGTATGCGAACGTAACAGGCTGATATTGAAATTAAATATTACAGGAAATGCGAAACTTATTTTAAATTACATTTCAGAAATCTCATAGTTATGTGATTGCAATAAGCTTTGACTTATTCCAAAGTTACATATCATCAAAGTTAAAAGGATTCATCCCCTGGGAACCATGAATGTCTGTTTCATGGCAGATCATCTGACAGTTGAGCGAGTACTTCTTTTATAAGAAAAACTTTCTCTTGTGATCAAAAACATTGATCTGGATCTCAGTTCTGAGGATGTTCTGTCAGTAATTTTCTAATAAATACAAAAACTCCTGCAGCGTTTTTCAGCAGCAGCTACGACTTTAATTCCTCTGACCTGCTGCATTTCATTTGTATGTTTCACAGAGGTTACAGTTACAAACCAGTTTGTCTACTAAATCCTGATTGTAAAGGTTCCCACAGTTCACAGAAAGATGTAAAGAAGAAGCCGGAACTCTGAACTGTTTGGGATTTACGCAGTTATATTTCCAGAATATTGAATATCGGAGAATAAAGGAAAACCACCAGTTGAACATCAGTCGCTGAATCAATGAGCTGCTTCTGTATTTGTTTTTTCCAGGAGCCGGTGGAGACTCAGCCAGGCTGCCATGTTGGAGCCTGGGGATCTGTGTTCTTCCAGCTTTACTCGTCCTTTTCATCGTCATCATCATCGGACTCTACCTGTGCTCAGGTGTGTGTTCTCTCCTTCTATCCTACATTCACTTCCTCACAGGGCTGTTTGAGGTTAAGACTCTCAGACGGACTCGTGATCCTGAAGGTTGGAGTTTCAGTATCAGTGAATTATCTCCATGAAGGTGAACAAGCACCAACAGGTGTGTTTGTGGCACCACCCAGTGGTGGGAAGAAGCTCTGCATCGACTCAAGTACAAGTTTGAGGTATTTGTACTTCTATGTTGCTGACGTGGCTGATTTATACTTGCAAAAACAACAGATACAACACTGATGAACAGGAATAAAATACACAAGAAAACAAGTAAACAAACAAAAAATAAAAGATGATGTGGTTCATATATGAAAAACAAACAGATGAAGGAAAATCTAAAATGTGTGTTTGAGGGAGATTAGTTTTATATTGATAGGTTGGAACAATACGAAAATATATATTTTAAATATAATAATAATAATAATAATAATAATAACATATATAATAATAATACTTTTAATAATAATAATAATAATAATAACCATATATGATAATAATAATAATGATCGTCACTTTGCAGATTCTAATTATTAATGCAAATATAATCACATTAATTCCCATTAAAAATGTTTAGATTTATTTAGAGTGGAATAAAAGAAGCAAACTGTGCAGGTTGTTTCTCTGCATGTAGTAAATGGAGTTCATATTCTGCAGAAATAAAGGAGGAGACTCAACACTTTCTGCCCAAAAGTGCCTAGAGTTGTGTCATGTGCGCACAGCTGGTGCGCAGCTGGAGCGGCTTTTCATCCAGGTGCGCCTGTTTAAGTCACCGTGA
>JAGRRF010005532.1:1390288-1402012 GCA_019097615.1 Morone chrysops
TGTGTGTGTGTGTGTGTGTGTGTGCTCACTGTGTGTGTGTGTGTGTGTGTGTGTGTGACAGAAACAAACAGATTTAACCAAAGAATCAGTCAGTGATGTCACTATTCAGCATCAACAGTCGTTGACTCTGAGGGTTGTGGCTGCAGCTGTGATCGTTTCACAGTGAACACGAGTTCCTGCATGACTGAAAAGTCTCTCACAGGCTGCAGATGCAGGAAGACCTGTGCTGACTTTGAGCGACAGCGTCTTGATGTGAGGAAAGGTGTGGAGTAGATCCATACCTGCAGGGGACAGACATGAAAGGCACCTCTCCAGCTCTCCATGGATGCAAAGAAGTCGTCTTCATCAGAGCGGCTGCTGTTTGTGCTGGTGACATCATCCAAGTCGTTGTCGAGGTGATTTCTGATGTAGTCCAGGCCTGTGGCGAGATAAATCGTTTTTCAAAATAATAAGGATTGCACATTATTCTTACCCTTCTACTGTCAAGCTGCTGATGTTTGACATTAAAAGACACACTATAATCCTAAATGACAGTAACATTATATGGATTTATATAGGTCCGTGTCTGCTGGTTCACATTTGAATTGGTGGGAGTATTGCTGCTGCAGTCAGCTCAGGCTCTTTCATGACGTCTCCAAAACGTTTCTGGATCCCTTGCTGACTCCAACCTCTTCAGCTTGTCCCGCAGCTGGTAAAGTGTTGGCAGCAGGAGGCCCTTATGCACAGATGATTCCCCTTGGAGGATATTAAGGGCCATGGCAACTGGCTTCACCACAGCAGCATACTCGACCAAAAACCCCATTTCAGCTGGATTGAACCTGTAAAAGATGTAATGATAACAGAATGACTTATAGCTATTTCTGGTACAATGTCTTTATTATGCATTGTACATGTTAAACACACAAATAAATACAAAGAAAATAAATCAGTTCAATTATTTCAATCCACAATTGTCAAATTGTTTAAAAACAAAATATACATTTAGTCAACTTACATCTTTATCTTTAATGCTGTGCAGACAAACGTTCCACTGTTTCATGAGCCACCGCTGACCTGCTGGTTTTATTCCAAAGAGCATGACATTTTGCCGAAGCAGACCGAGACGGCGTCTCGTAGGTTTGGTGTGCGGCTCCTCCCGCAGCGGTGGCATCAGCTGTGGATATACGACTGAGGACAACACATGTTGATACTCCACCACCTCGGACTCACTCTGATCTCCTGTGGCATCGTACAGGGTGGAGTCTCCTCTTGTGCACTGTGGCTTCCTCCTCTTTCTCCTCACCAGATAATCGAAAGGCCTTCAGGAAGTTTGAGCCACTGTCTGTTGTCGTCCTGCTCACGTTTTCCCTGATGTGGTATTTCCTCTAATGCAGCAGCAAGGACGTCAAACGTGTGCGAGCCTTTGACGGGTCTACAAGCCAATGAGTGCCTCTCCTGTGAGGTGTTGTGTATCCTGTGACAGGTGACACCTAAGCAGCAACACAGTTAACAGCACTCAGCTTGTTGATGATTATGCTCTTCTTGTGTTGTGCAGCTTCTTGTATTCTTGTGCATATCGTTTTCCTTGTCCTTACTGTATGAGGTTGCAAGGTTTCTATCAAAGTCTTGACGGATGGTGTCTCAACCACAGAAAATGGTTGGTTGGCCTCACATACAAAATGTAGCACCGGCCTGTCAAGCGTTGCTTGTGTTACCCGCCCTGCGGCAGCGACGGCTGTGATTTTTGCATTTTTCACAGGAGTACGAGAGTCACTGGAAGAGGAGGACCTGCACTTTCTGTGGGACTGTAAGTCTGTGTACAGTTTGTGGGGGTGAATCCTCTGTGGATAAAAAAAACAATCAGTGAGGCTAAAAGAGAGAGCATAATAAAAAATAAAACATTAAATGAAGTTTAAAATACCAAAGTAACGAGCTCATTGTATCCTAATGTAACGGAGTAACAGTACATTCTGCTTCACTAATCTACTCAAGTAAAAGTTAAAAGTATAGTGATTTAAAACTACTCCTAGAAGTATAATCTTTTCAAAAACTTACTCAAGTAAATGTAACGGAGTAAATGTAACTCGTTACTACTCACCTCTGAACATGACTAAAATGAACACACAGCAGAAAACCTTTTTAAATGTGAATCTTTGACTGTTATTTCTATTCAATAGATTCCAGTCTGGATTGAGAGTCAGTGATGCTGTTGAACCTCAGTCCCTCTTAAACCAGATTCAAACAGAAACCCAGCTGTTTGGCAGCTGGATTGTGTGATCTGTCTCCGTCCTCAGGCTCAATCTGTCTCTTCTCTCTGCAGATAAACCAGCTGTTTGCTGCTGTAGAGGCAACACCAGTCTGAAGGTTGCAGAGGTCAGTAGATCCTGTTGTTACTCCTCCACAACAGCAGATTTATTTTACATCACATACATACTGTTTATACGGTTCTTTCTCCTAATCTCTGTTTACTTCACCTCTTTTCCTCTTAACCCACTATAATAATCTTCACTGGCTGTTTTCTTGAATTATCATTTTAAAGTTAAGATTAAATAAAAGAATTTCTCCACTAAATATATCTGATAGCTCTTAGTTAGTTTCCATGTAAAGATTTCACTCTGAACGTGCAATAAACTCATAACTTAGCACTAATATTATCTTTATTTCTTATTTGTTTCCTTCTTCATCTTTTCTGAAAGCTGGAAATATGGTCTTGTGTAATACAAATTATCAGGCTGAAATCTACAGAAGAGTGCTGTTATTATTAGATTTGTCTTATTTTAATCTGAATCTTAAAAGTAACTGTAATAAAAGTCATTATCTGTGAAATGACAGTAATTATTGCTGTTTTCACTGATAACAACTGTATTCTGACAGTTTACCAATGCTTATACACTGATAACATTTATTTAATGTTTTTGTTGTAGAAACACCCATAATTATACAAGATATCTGTTAATTAACAAACAAATCCATTCAAAATCCACAACAAATACTTTTTTACTGTTAATGTCACTAATTTACTAAATCATTTTAGAAATGTATTTATAGTATTAAACTTAATTTTAACAGTTTAATTGATTAACTAAAGAGTAAATATCTGTGAAAAAAGTATAGATTTGCAAATGTGTTCATATGTAATGTTAGGAACATTTCCATGTTTTTAAAAAATATAAAATAAAATAAATATATAGTATAAATAGTAAATATTTGTACATATTCTTTATTGTAAATGTCTGTTTTATACTGACTGTTATGCTCAGTATTCCCTGTTGGCAATGAACCTGAACCTGAGGGATGATTCACTGTCTGTCTCTGCAGGACGAGTCTTTGCATTATTCCAGTCTGAAGCATCCAGACAAGTCTCGCCTCTCCAGCCGAGGAAGGACGGGATTGACCGGAGACAACGTCACATACTCGGCAGTGACCGTTCGCCAGAACCCAAACGGATCACATGACTGCAGATAGAGCGGCTCTTTGTTGTCCAAAGGAAGAAATGTGATTTCCTTTGAGATTATAAACAATGACTCTTTAAATAACGCAATAATGAGCTAAAAACTATAAATGTCTGAAATGATGAATTTCAGGTACCTTCCCCCAAACAATGTGTATATAAAAATTGAAACTCTTATAATTAAATTTTATATTATATATATAATATATATATACATTTTATTAAAATATGCTGACAACCGTTCTCTCTATGAATGTAATGTTTTTATTTAGCTATGAGTTTTAAGGCTATTTCACTGATCTTTGTTCATATTAAAATGTGATACTCTGCTTTGCTTTTAGTTTTAGAGGATTATTTAATATTTTATACCACAGAATAATGTTAAAATGTTACTGGAGCATTGTTACTGCGCGCGTACAATGTTTATATGCAGTAATATGCAGCAGGCACTGATTTATGTATCTGTCATTTTTAATAAATAAACTCTGATAAAACTGAGCTCAGCTTTCATTTATTTATGAACTGCTTGTTATTTACTGGGGCTGCTCAGAGAATTACATTAAAGAAATAATATAATTAGCTGTTTATCCTTTTTCATTTTGTTGTGAGGTAAAAATTCCCTTTCAAAATTGTTGTTTTTATTGTTGCTGACAGTATCTTCTCATTTATTGAGCGATAAAAAGAGATATTTTAAATTCCCTCTCTATATGTCAACATGTAAAACTATAAAACAAGAATGTTGAACCTGGAATTTATGCAAATGAACATATTTTAATGAGATAATGCATCATTTGAATATTTAAACATAACATTTAAGAAAACGTGTAATACAAAAAATGATTGTCTCAATGTAAATAATCAGCTGGGGAAGTTTCATGATGATGTCTACCAGTTAAAATGTTTACTCCTCTTAATGTTTGTCTGTCTTCTGATGTGTTGAAGCTGCTGTTAGGTAAATGTCTCTTAAAGGGAAAATAAAGTTAAGTGAAATAAAGTGCAGACAATATGTAAATCAGTGTTAATCCCATGAACAGTATGTTTATTTTAGGAACGTGCATTAACATGAACAGTAGCTCTCATCAGAGTTTCTGCTGGAGTCTATTTGGTCTGGTGACGACAGACGAGTAGATGACGTTGTGGTGGTTCTCGTCTGGCGGAGTCCTGCTGGGTCTCTCCTTCCAGTTCTGCCGGCCCAGAGAGGCGTAGTGGATCGTCTCCTCTGGCAGAGACGGACTCTCGTAGGCCTCGCAGTCTGCAGAGAGAGACAGGTGTATCACAGGTGGAGACAGACTCGAGTACAGACCTGCAGCAGGATCAGAGCTGACGGCGTTACCGGTCTGTCTGCTGGACGTCTTCCACGGCTGCAGCTCGGTGTCTTCCTGCCTCTGTGAAGCTGCAGAGACAGAAAAAGAGCTGAAGGTGGCAGCAGTTTGCTAATGGTGCTCTTAAAATGTCTTCTTAAATATTGCTTTAATTAACTTCAGAAAACATGTTGATTTTAAACTGGTCTGAAGGTTTTATAGAACCAGAATTTAAGAGAGATCAGACGTTTTAAAACAATATGTCATGTTTTCACATGTATGGAAAACCAGCCCTGAGGTAATAAACACATTAAGTGAATCAAACAGTAAATAAATAAATCCACAATGAAAGAAAAGAAAAATCTGTGAAACTTGATATTTAATAAAAATGTTTTACATGAGAAATAAATTGTTGAAACATCACATTTCATTCTTACAATAATAAAGTCTTGTTTCTTCTAATTTCTTGTAAATGTTAAATTTTTTGTTATCAACAAAATAAAAGATATAATCAAGATGGTTTCCTATTGTTGTGTAATTTGCTCTTTAAATAAGAGTTAGCATTTTGATAATACATGGAGGTCGGACTTATAACTGCAGGATATGTAATGGAACCTGGTTTACTACTCCAGCAAGTAGGCCTACCCCTAGTAACCTAACAACAGAGATGAATGCTTCTTAGAGACTGCAGGATTTCCTAAACTGACCCACACACACACACACACACACACACACACGTATATATATATAAGCCTTGTTAGCTCAATCGTGTTACTATCTGCTAAAATATGTTTTTCATTAACAGAATTAGCTTCTGCGGCGTCACGGCTCACAGACACAGCTGATGAACAGAAACTCATTTAATTGATTGAAAAAAGGCCAAAATTCACATAATGTGTCTATCTAACAGAATATTCAAACATTTTCGACACATCCCATGACAGTTGTTCAGGCTTTTCCAAACAACACGACAGTATCACACACACACCGCTTCGGACGCCATGTTTGTTTGTATTCTTCTTCACAGAAGTCTCTAGCTCCTCCTTCCTGGTGACATCATGCAGGTGAACGTCTTTTGACTGATTCAAGCCAATCATGTATGTCCACACACAGTGACCGTCACGCAGTCTGAACCCCATTATGTAACATTATTTATGTCCTACAGAAACACTTTGCGTACGTCCGACCACCGACCTGTGCGTCTGTGTCTCTTCCTCCTCCTCCTGCACTTCATGCCGGTCAGTAAAACACAGACAGCGACCAGCAGCAGGACCATCAACCCCAACCCGGCGACAGCAACTATGAGCAGAGCTGAGAGACCGCGGACAGAACATCTGGTCAACAAACACTCGTCAACATCTGTAGTATGTATGTGTAAGTGTGAGACAGCGGGTGAGAGCGACCGACCGTTCTCAGGTCTCTGTTTCTTCTCCTTCTTTCTTTCAGCCTCATCTGAGGAAGAACACGAAAGAAACTGAGATCAGGAACCGTTCATACAGTTCACAACATACATTCTCAGTAAGTGAAGTTTATATCTGCTCCATTTCACCGGGAACGATTCTCCTTTTTACTGCAGGACATTTATTTAACTGCTATACTTACAAGTTACTTTGATCTGACTGAAATATATGAGTACTTACTAAATATGATGCTTGATATAAGTCAGGTTTATTGATATAGATCTGCTCAGGTTGGAGTTGTGCTTGGAGGTTTATGAGGTATTTAAAAACAATAAAGTTCTACATTGCTCCACAATTGTTGCACAAAATAATCACTTTGTACACAAATTATTATCTTGAAAAAATCTTATTTTGGGATCTTGACAAAAAGAAAAAGTACCTTTTTGACACTTCTGTACTGAAGTAAAATTCTGAATTTCTTCTACCTGTATCAGAGTTGTTTCACGTTGTTATTGTTTTTAACGCCTGCCATCGGGTGGGAGGTGGTAGAAACACAAACACTACTACTTCTGTCCACTGGGGGCGCCATAATCAACACACACTTTGGACTTAAAGTAAAAGGTGTGATCATCTGTGGTTCCAATAAGAGAATAAAACAGCCCATTTGACCACCATATGAACATTAAACTTCATTTTCATACATAAAACTTACACAAATAAGTCAAATAATTCTAGTTAAAGTTTAGCACTTATCTCTGGTCTTTATGTTGCTGTGTTAATGTAAATCCATCCTACCTGTTTTCGTCACAGCAGCTGTTGTTGTTGTTGTTATTGTTGTTGTTGTTGTTGTTGTCCAGGCGGTTTGCTCGGTGCTGGTTGGCTCCGGCTGCACTGATTAATCAATACAAAAGATATTTTTCACATTATTAACAACCAGTTGCTATTTCTCTCCTCTGATACAAAGCACAATACCTGCTCACCTCGCTCCTGTAAATGTCAACATTTAGTTTATTGTAAAGATCAAAATTGATTATATAGTAATCTTTCAGTCTCTTGTTGAAAGTTGACTGCAGAATAAATGAACTCAGTGCTGTTTAACGTGTATAATAATATATTAATATCTATAAGAACTAATGACTTCTACAGCTAATTAAAACATGTTTATTCCTTTATCACACTGTAAATAAGGTAAAAGTTAGTTAGTTACTGTACGTACTTTCAACTGAGGAAATGGTCCAATTAAGATAATTAATTGAGTATAATTTATGGAAACAAAAACAGTAAATGCACAATATTATTTATTTATTTATTTATTTATTTATTATTATTAATTATTTATTGTACATTTATTTAAATGAAAACTAAAAAAGAAAACATGACTGAAAGTTAATTATCAATAGGGTCAAAGTGTCGACATACATTAGGTCCTCCAATGAGCTGTTTGCTTGTGTTTTTTTCCAAATAGAGAAATTAAATTAAAGATTCGTTTAAAGACAAATATTAAGACATTTATACAAATAACAGGAACAATAATGTGTGTATGATGTGACAATGTGTAATTTCCACATTAAAATCCTTAAAAAGAAAGAAAGCAGGCCCCGCCCCTTAAAATCCGGCCAGTGAGCTCAGAGAAACTTCAGGAGCTCACCTGTCAGCCTGGTGACTTCGCTCCCCAGCTTCACCTTGCACTGATACTCTCCAGCGTCCTCTGGCTGCAGGTCCTGGATCTGCAGGGCTTCGCTCTGGTAGCTGAACCGCCCCCCCCGCCTCTCCGGTTTCACCGTACCGTTTCTGAACACGGTGAAGATGAGCTCCCACTTCTCCCTCTCCCTCCTCCGGTAGAACCACCTCTGTCTGTGTTTGGAGGAGCTGCTGCAGGGGAGCAGCAGCGTCCGGCCTGCAGACACCCTGAAGTCATGACCTGAGGGGGCAGAAACAGACAGGCATTGTGGGTATTTGTCACAGTGTCTGTCGGTTAGGGTTTTCCCCTCCGGTATTTATATTTTTATATGAATACACAGCAACCTTATGAACCTGCCTGAGTCACATTGTCTTAGCCACAGTGGTTGAATGTAACTGAGTACATTTACTCCAATTTTAAGGTATTTGTTGTGATGAAGCAGCTTCTACGAGTCATTTTTAGTGACACTTACAGAAATATTCCTGATTAAGTTCTTTTTACCGGGTATTTTGTTTTCACAGTGTGAATAAAAAGTATAAAATTAAGTCAGTGTCACTTAGAAAAAGCTACTTGATCAAGAATTGTGCAAATAAATAAGTAACTGAAATACATCTAATGGAAGCAGAGACGTAAATGTGAAAGTGAATGTAAGTGACAAACATATTGAGATTTCTCTTCATCATCTTCTCTGTTAAATAAAAGAAGAAGCTAAGAACATCTGGAAGAGCAAACATATCCACAGTGTGGGATAACTAAAAATGTAATGTATCACTCCTTTCAAAAGTAACATTACTTACTAACAGCAATTAGTTAACTCGATAATTCTCCTACATTTCTATTTTATTTTCATTAAATGTGTATTTCCTGTCTGTTTTGTATCTGGAGCTGCTGTAAGTGAACGTCCACAGTGTGGGATCAATAAAGTCTTTTCTTATCTTAGCAAGACGTAACGTAAACTCGTAAACTAAAACTTAGTAATGAGTGATCACTGCTGGTGTGAACCGTAATTCCTCCAAACTCAAACCCCTCTCACTTCCTTTCTGTAGAGCCATGGAGTGTGTCACTGCTGGATGCCTCTGAGTGTGCAGCTCTCTATCTCCATCACTGAACCCTGGTCCTTTACCTCACCGTTACCGCTGGTTTCATACATCCTGAGGTGGGTGGTGTTTGTGACACATTCAGACTGTGGGAATATTAACTTTTAAATCCCTCCCGCCCCTTCTTACAACCAACATCCGCTTTTATGCAGAAAAAATTCTACAGAAAGTTTCATTTAAAAGCTGCTCCACAGCATCTTTCACAACTTATCAGACCGACTTACTTCCCTCCAGACAGACAGCGGTTTCTGTGGATTTCTATGGAAATCAGTTCATTCATCACACTCAATATGTATTTTTGTATTTATGTATGTATGAATAACTTAAATACAAACACAATGATTCCTTCTTACAGGTGGTTACACACTAATGAAAACATACCTGTGATTATTATATTCCATTTCTGACAATAGATCCTCCTCAATGGACATAAAGAGTAACACATTGGGAACATTTTTGGATAAAGACCTTAAAACTGAAAAGATAGAGCTTTGCTTATTACAGAAATCAGTCCAACCGCTTAAAGACACTTCTGAATATGTTTCCCATAATGCACCACTCTCAGCTCTACCTGTGAGCACCTGCAGCTCGACCACCAGCTGCTGGTTGCAGTGATACTCTCCGCTGTCGGACTCATCGAGCTGCAGGAGCTGGAGGCTGCCGTCGGGCAGCAGGTGGTAGCGTTGGGTGTCCTCGTTGGTCTCGTGGACGCTCCTGTCCCGGTGAGTCCAGACCACATCAGGGCTGTCGGCGCCGGGACACCGCAGGCGGATGTGGTGGTCCTCCGGGACTGAAACCCGGAACGCTGCTGGAGGAGAGGATAAGATCTGAATCTCTTTTTTATCCGTTATTGGAGATGGTATAAATCATAAATCATTCTAGAAACATATGATAGAAATATGATGTCTTCTTATCCTTCATTTGCTGCTGTTGTATATGCAGAGCTGTGTCACTCACATCCTGCTGATGGGCAGTTTTTAGCTCTGGTTCCTCTTTTATCTCATGGAAACATTCTCGCTGTCAGCCTCAAATAACAAAGCAGGAAACATGTCTGACAGATTACTGCCAGTGCACAAGGCCTGGCTAAAGTTCATTTGAGCTGCTCCTCTGGAGGCGGGAAAATGTTTTATTGTTTTGTTGCATAAATATGAATAAACCGTAGTCACTAAAGTTAGTGTGAATTAAATCATCGTATTATCCAAACCTTTAGTACTCTTCATCCCTCTGCAGACGCCCTCAACCACATCATCACACTGTAGCATCCACAGTTTCCTGCTTTTCAACCATCAATATTTCCCATTTTTTAATACATTTGAACTTTTTCTTCATGAACAGCAGTCTGTTCTTCTCATTTATTAGCTGATGCATGCAGATGCTCAGATTGTACCTTCCCACAGGTTTATGGTAACACCACAGAAGTACACCGTAATACTGCAACTGGTCGTAATAATAATACAAATTTAATTTTAGTTTAAATGAATATGGGATACTCTGTGAATAAAGACACAGTTTGTCATATATTCATCACATCGTGCAGAATGTCCTTCTATATCATTATCATATGACCCAGTGTTAGCCTGCTAGCTGGGTTATTTTATCAGGTTAGAACAACATTTCCTCGACATATCTGCACGTTCCTGCTGGGATTGTTATTAACTTATTAAAATGAACAGTAAAAACATGCTTTTATTAAAGAATTAAATGTTTTATTGTGAAAAATATGTGAAAGTCAAATACTTGTTTTCTTCCTGAAAATAACCTTTAGGTGAACATATAGTCACAGAATATATGTAGGTGATTTTTATTGTTTATATTTAGTTGAGTTAGTTGTTTGTAGTTTTTATTCCAAGTGTTATTATTATTTTATACTGTTTATTTCCTTTGTAACACCATCATGCAGTATAAAATGTTTATTAAAAGTGCAGAAATAAAATGCACTAACTACTTATTTTAGACAGTAAACAATACAATAACATACTAAAATGACTGTTTTTGCACATATAACATGAATCCAAAGCAAATAAACAACAATTGTCCATATGAAAACATTGAATATAACATGCAGCTGTACCTTTGGAGTTTTCACTGCAGCCGATCAGAACTGTGTGCAGGAACCAAACCTGACAGAAGATCATAAAACTGAACATCTTCACATAAAAAGCAACAACTGCAGAAGCTGCTGCTGATCTGACTGAAGCTTCAGGGTGTCTGACACTTTTCCACTCATCATCCCAACTGTTCTTCTTCCTCTTCCCTAAACAGCAATTGTGTGAAGAACTGAGCGTCACTGTCCTGGAAAATGGAGGTTTTATATTCACAGCACTTCACAAGCCTTCAGTAAATCAATGAGATGGTATACAATGATTGTAATAAAGAATAAAGAAGCAATTTTAGCTTTTGTAAGAGTTTTTATTTTAAATTTAAAGGCTATATATAATATTATTATATTCTCCATATATCTCTGCTCTCCTCTCCCTCTGCCTGTGTTGTATCGCAGCCTCTCTGTGGTTTGTTTCCATAGCCGGTCTGCTCCGACTGAAACTGCTGTTTTCATCATCACGTCGGTGAATTAAGGATTTATTTCCACCAAACCAGAGTTGGTGATTGTTGGAAACACTAACAGAGACGAGTTTAATGAGTTTGATTCTGTTTCTGTCCACTTTGAAGGGAGTTACGATGTTATGATGACATTATCCACAGAGGTCTTCTCCTGGTCAATAAAACTTCTAAAAACACTGAATAAAGAAAAAAAAAATCACTGCGTCTCCCACGCTGTTGGACAGACAAAGGACATCCCGGAGAGGCTGCGAGCCGA
>JAGRRF010005532.1:1451775-1462076 GCA_019097615.1 Morone chrysops
CAACTTTAGTTCCATCTCTCTCTCTGCTCCACGTCACTTTACCCTCCACAGAGTGAGGACAACTCAGAGTGACAGGGTTCTTCTCCTCGAGTATTTTATGGATTATTGCTGCAAAAGAAACATAATTTACAATAGATAAGCATCCATCGCAATGTCAGTAGTTTACTATCAGAATGTTCGTTATGGGACCTAGTAAAATGAGTCTGAACCTGTTGTTCCCACATTATAAGCAGACTAAAGATACAGAGGAGGGTTGTTGTCAGTGGAGTTTGCAACACAAAAGTCGAGAAAATTGCTACAAAACTCAAGTTTAGCCAACTTTAACATTAAGCACTAAATATGGCGACTTTACAAATATAAAACAACATTATTAAACTGATGACAGTGCTGCACAGACTGAACAGTTTGAAAAGTTCTTACCTGCAGTGACATTGCAGCTCAGAACAAAAGCTACCAGGCAGCAGCAGATATTCCCCCTCATCTTCATACAGACTGAACTGACTGAACAGAGCACACTGTCTGTCTGACAACAGGAACTCAGTTAGGTGTTATCCTGTGTTCCTTTAAACCCACATTGTTAACTCATATGAACCTTATTCTTTCTGTGGAAAGCCACTGATGTTTCCTCACGTCACAATATAGTCAGCTAACTGATATACATTAATCACTAGCTGGTTGCTACACAAGGACAAACTGAAAGAAAATGAGAAACTGCCATCTGACCTTTATGCCCTCAAAATAATTCACCAGTTAAAAAAGGAGAAGTGCCACTTGTTCAGCAGCAGTTGTTCTCACTCTTTTTTTGGTTAATGATGTTTCCTTTGATTTTAATATGCAATGAGTCACAACCACAACAACAAAGTTATTACTGACGTACTGGTTGTATGGAAAAAAACACCTATTATCAGCTTATATGAGTTATAAATGAAGACGTCACTGATCCCAGTCAGAGGGAGCAGTCGCCATCCCAACGCACTTATTTCACATTGGCTTTATTTTATTTTATTTAGGTGTTCCTGGTTAGATGATACAAGGTGATGAGAAACACTAACACAGTGAGTTGTGACGAGATTTTTGTTCCAACCAGTGCAATAAGTTGGTGCCTTTATTCGTGGTGCAAAGCTCAGAAAAAAACTCAATCTGAAATAAATTACATTGCGAAATGTCTGAAACAAGCTCTTAACCTTAACCTCAGTTCACACCCTCCCCTTACCCCAACCAGGAGCTCAGACATGTTTATCCCATAAAAGGTCACGCTCATCGTCTTCAGATGGCTGATTGGTGACACTGTGGTGCATTGTGGGCAGGGTACAGTGGTTGTGGGTGGTGTTTGAGCCTTCTGGCTCTCCTTGCAGTATGTTCACTTTGTCTCCCCCTGTTGGGATGTTGGTATTGCATCAATATAAATGATTCAGAATCCTCTGTATAGCTACAATCTACCTAAAAAGGCCATAAGACTGAGAACATGACACATGAAACACAGGGCGGAGATCAACTGACTATAAATAAGTGCAGCAAACCATAACAAGGGAAGGATGGGGGAGGCCACTGAGGTCACTGGTGTTCAGTGAAGGTGGAGCAGGTGTGAAAGGTGACATCATGCAAAGGAACAACAAGCTAATTCTAATAATTGTCAACAGAAAATGTCTTCTCTGTGAATTTATCATCTTAATATCTTAATATCTTAAATCTTAATACTGAATTCAGATTTACATCAAAATGCAAAAAAGTCACATTAAGGATTAATGAACAAACTCAAAGGAATTAAATAAAAGACAGAAAGTGCTGCGCTCTAACTACCCCAACACGCTCAACCAGGTGGCGGATTTGTTCAGCAAGATCACATAAGACTAATAAATGAACTACACCACAGTTGCAATGTAACCACTGTAATCTTCCAAGTTGTAATTAAATCTTGTAATTGAAATCAGAAAGTTATAATAGTGTTGAGTGCTGTAAAGGCAGAGTAGTAAGTAGATAAGTCTCTGTGTTTTAATGTTAGTGACAACCTTCGTAGTCTTATTAAGACACTAAGCTGACGTTGGCGACAATAGCTCCCCAATAACACAGTTACAGAGGTCACAGGTCAGAGGTCAGAGCTGTATATAGGCCAGAGGTCTATACTGTTTATTTGATTTAAATAAAGTAATAACTTATTTGCTAAGTTTTAATTCAATAATCTAACACTAATTGTTATCTTCGTCTATCTTTATATTTCTGCAGATAGACACATAATTAAAATTTCACATATAAAGCTTGTTAGTGTCATTAATGCTTTTTTATTTATTACTTTATGATATGTATAAAACACAAACAGGATTTGGATGTCGTGCATAAAGGTTTATTTCCACAAAGACAAACACATTTATATGACACATTGGCAGAAGAGCACATTCTGACACAAAGCTGCTGAACATAAATGGAAATATAAACTATGATCATTTAAATGTATGTCTAACTTTAAATACAGAATACAGAGAAAACAATACAGTTGCCATTTTAAACCATGTTTGTTTAGTCCAACCAACAAACCTCCAAACTGTTACAAATACATTCAAACTATTAAAATAAATAAAGGAAAAGCAGCTGGAACCATTAAATGTCTTTACATGAAAACTGATTAAATAGTTTTAAGTTTAAGTTATAACAATATTAAATAAACTCTTTATGGTATGTAAATTATGCAAAGTAGAATAATTAAAACTGTTAAATAAACTTGAGTACAAATACTGTTAACGCTTTGTCCACAGTCAAAATCAACCAAACATTAAAGTTCCTTGTTGCAGTGTTAATTACAGTACTTGAGACAGAGTAAATGTACTTAGTTACATTCCACCTCTGTCTGCCAGTAAAAAAATAAGATGAAAACTTTACCTTAAAATGTCAAAATGATAGGATGAAAAGTGAAAATAAAAAAAATGAAATTGAAATTATGACCTAAAAAACTGTTTTTATCTCATAATTTTGACTTTTTCTTTCATAATATTAGCACAAACATCTATTATTCATTTTTTAACTTTTCATCTTATGGGCTTCCCTAAATTACTCATGTCTCTGTCTCACTTCTTGTGTGTCCCCTTCTCAGATGTCTCACATTCAGATACGCAGCAAGTTTCCCACCCCAGTAATAAAGTCCAGATTCAGCAGGCTGCAGGTCTTTTATTATCGACGTCTTGTCTTCTGCAGAAACAAGAAACTCACCTTTTCTATCAATGTATCTGGTCCACGTTGATCCTCCAGCGTCAGGGGGGCACTGCAGAGTGATGGTGGACTTCTCTTCAGCAATTGTCTGCAACTAATACAAATACATAAAAAACACATGCTTTATAATGCAGCTTCAGGCACTTTCAATCTTGGGGACAATATGCTGATATAGAGGTAAATACTAAAGCCACTTAAATAGCTCTGATATGAACACTGAGCTGGAATTACCTGATGAGATGACCCTCAGTTGTGCAGCTGGTTCATTATCACAGAAGTATGTTGCAGCGTCTGAGACGTCAGCTCTGACAATGTGCAGAGATTTATCTGCTAATGAGCCGAAATGTTTATAAGGCTTATTAATGAGTCTTATGTCCCGGTCGCCATCGACTATAAGGATGTTTTCTTTGTTTCCATTCACATCTCTGCTCCACGTCACCTTCACTTTACCCACAGAGTGAGGACAAGGCAGGGTGACTGGCTGCTTCTCCAAGATTATTCTTTGGGTTATTTCTGAAAGAGAAACACAGTTTGCAGGTAAATGACTGAAGTCTGTATTATAGTGAGGAACTGAGCATCAGCATATATAAAGACAGCTCTGCAACACGCCTCTATCGCCCTCTGGTGGCTGACCACAGTACAGTTATAAAGCCCACTGCCTCCATGTTATCAGATGGACCAAATTAAAGAATAAATCCACACGTCAAATACATATTAATATCATAAGCTTATTTTCTAACACACACACATTTTTATAAAGCCTGTAATGTCTCAGGGCTCATACTCATACAGTAAGAGCTAAAGAACGTGCGTACGTGTTTCAGCCATTCAGGAAAATACAAAATGGCCGGTTTCTTATCCCTGTTACAAAGCACTTTACATACAATTAACAAGACAATCAGCAACACTTAATCAAATATTGTGATAAAATACAATGAAAGATAAAACACAGTAAAACAATTGCATATAAAATTACTAGTTTGTAATTTCAGATTATTAGAAGCACATATTTAATAGTAAAACTAGTGTGAAAGTAACAAACTGGAAACCTCTTACCTGCAGTGACATTACAGCTGAGGACGAAGGCTAACAGGCAGCTGAAGATGTCCACCCTCATCTTGACACAGATATCGATCAATACTCGAACCTCAACCTTTGTGAGCTCCGACCAGGAACTCAGCCGTCTTGGGGTATTTATACGTTTCTTAAAACAAGAAACCATAATCTCAGGAAGTTTTCTTTTTATGGTCATCACAAAGTTCTGTCATCTTCTTTTTAAATTTGTGGTCATACGTCACCAACAACCGCTGCCTTGGTGCTGGAAGGGGTGATGTGTTGTCTGAAGTTAGATCAATGACGCTGATGTGAAGATTACACTCACACATATATTTTAAAATATTTATTTATATTTGCGCAGAGAGGAACAAAATGCAGCAAGAATTAAATGTTTGAAGTGATCCCAGCTTATATTCCAGTAGATATTCTCTCAATATTGCTGTATTCCTGAAGTAAGAAAACCTCAAAACAATAGGAAAACAATAAAATAAAAGTCGACAAATAAACGACAAAAGGTTGTCATGTCCACAACAACAAGAGTGACTCAGAGTCATATGTGGAAAATCTATATGACTCACTCTGACTCACTATGTGGTATTAAACGTCACAATAGTAGTGGCTACTGTATTTTATTTACCTTTAATGGCGCTAAGCTAATCCTGGACCTGGATCTACTTATCACTGGTCATGGAAGCACAGACACACTTACATCATCCAGTCTATGATGATGAAATCTGTGACTCATATTTTCCTCGCAAACACTTATAGAGAAGTTTTCAAGAAGTGGGCAGAAGAGTTGGCGGGGCAATAATGTCTGTGGCAATCAGCCACAAGATGTAAACATTAAAGGGGCTACGTGCAGTAACGACACTAGAACAGTGTGTATGTGCTTATTAAACATGTATTCTCTAACTAATTCATAGCTTAAAAATCATGAGCAATTATTTGACCTATGACCCTAAAACTACAGATACTGCAGTCTGTCTTTGTGTTAGCATAAACTGCAGTAACTACCGTCTGTCTTCTGCCTGACAAAATCTCATTTATGACATTAAATCTGTAAAAAGTTACAACGGACGAGAAATTATGAATTTAAGGTTTTATTTTGTGAAGTTTAATTAGCACAGTAATTCAAGGCCCTATTTGATATCCAAACTATTATTACTATATTATCTACTACATTGGGCTCAGCTAATAATCCACAGATGTCTTTCAGCAAGACTGAACTTAGAAAGTTTGTCACAGGATAAAACAAGACATTTAAAAGTTATTGGAAGCAACACATGATTATATACACAGCTGAAAAACCTGCTAATCACATACAACACATACAATCCACTCATGTTACAAACAAAATGCCATTGTTCAGACAAAATACTGCAACAAATGTTTACATGTGTCAGAATATGACATTACAGGAGTTAAATGTAAAATTCATAAAGTGAAGGGAACTTGAAGCAGCTTTCACCTCCACTTCTAACCACAGAAGGATTACTCAGGGGGCCTGGTCCTCTGTTTGTAGTGACTGTTGGCACTTGAAAGTTAAAAGTTGAAAGTGAATCAAGTGACGACAACAGATGTAAAAAAACAAAAAGCTACAGAAGAATTTAACTACAAAGTAGAGCAAAAAGACCCCAAAGACACACAACACAACTACAGAAATAAAATAATTACAAACAAGATGCAGAACACTGACATTGTCTTTCTATATTTCCTGACAAATAAGTCTTTTCTTTCCCGATAGAAGCAAAATATTCAGACGAAGATATAGGAATATGGCTGGTGGGTGTTTCCCTGTGCTTGTGGCTTCCCCAGTAAAACATAGTTGGAGTTATTTATCTGTGATGTTCCTGTCAGTGGAGAAAAATCACAGTCAACAGAAGTCATGTTCATTTTTTTCTATTTGTCTGTATTTCAGTGTAACACATTACACAACACGTCCTCAGACCTAAACCTACTGTGTTGTCAACGTTGGGATTGTGGCTTTGAATACTTTGGTTAAATATATGCAGAGCTCACAGATGTCCGACAGTGAGGACTATAAGGTCTTATTATTTACCTGCAGGGGGGGTCATGATCATGGACTGGCCTCCATCTGCCAAAGAAGAGGATGAAGATTGAGATTATGGTGTAATAAAGTAAAAATGACTGTCTTTGATTACAGTGTAACGATAATACACGCCCTGCAAACTGCAACTATAATGCTGCCATTTAACGTAGAAGGGGAAGTCTACCGTTTGTTGGTTGAGACACTGATCCATCCTGTATCTCGTCATAGACGGGGGATGTTTCTTCTTCTGGTTCTGCCAAACAAGATGGTGAACGTCACAATATTAGGAAACCAGTGAATATATATTTATAGTCTGATGATGAGCAGGCTGACTGTGTATTAAAGGAGTTAATATCAGAACTATCTGATTTCTTCCCGCCTTAATATTTGTATGTTGGCACACTTTGCAGTCAGCTGGTAGGGTTTCTTTAGATAGAAGTCCGGGTCAGGCTTTGTTTACCTTGTCTGTTTCTGTTACACCTGCATCTCCGTGTGAACAAGACGACGGTGATGATGATGAGGAGAAGGAGGAGAAGGAGGAGGAGGAGGAGGAAGAGGAGGGTAGTATTTTTTTTTAACACCAAACCACCATGTTGTTGTCGCTGTCCTTGAGGAGACAAAGTATTAACTCATCTTACAAAATAAAACAGTACATACAGACGTAATGCATGTCGGGGAGGCAGCAACATCTAAACTAAACTGTTACATCGTACAGTTCTTCCACATTTCACACGATAACACTGTACAAGGTTCTGCTGATTGTTTGGGTGATTTTATTTTGCTGATTTAATTGTCCACCTCAGAAGAATGAATGTGGCTCGTTTTTAAAAAAAAAACCCTTATTATATAAAGTGAGTAACATGACGTATTAAGAAAGGCTCTGTTCTGATCTCTCCCATTATGCACAATACAACTTTAATACATCACAAAATTATTCACAACGACTTAGGAAAAGGAACAACAACATGTCTATTTTACTAGTGACTTGTATTGCTACACATACTATTGAATTTGTAATTTACCTCAGAAAAACTAACGAGTGAAGAAATTATTTGAAACCCAGACAAACAACAGAAAGCAGAACAACTTTGTTACAGGAAAGTCTGATGTTACCTTTGATCGCCGTCAGCTGCACAGCGGGTTCATTATTACACAAGTATCTTCCAGTGTCTGAGACAGTAACTGCATCAATGTAAAGTGATTTATCTGCTGATGAACTGTATCTTCTGTCTGGATCATTGTGTCTTATCTCTCTGTCACCATCAACTGTAAGTATGTCAACTTTAGTTCCATCTCTCTCTCTGCTCCACGTCACTTTACCCTCCACAGAGTGAGGACAACTCAGAGTCACAGAGTTCCCCTCCCTGATTATTTTTGGGACTACTTCTGTAAAAGAAACACATTTTCCAATAAATATTCATCCATTTTAAGAATATTTTAAAACGTGTCCAGAAAACAGAACAACTTTATTAAAGTCTGATGTTACCTGGAGGGATCACTGTCAGCTCCACAGCTGGTTCATTATTACACAGGTATCTTCCAGTGTCTGAGACAGTAACTCTTTGGATGTGAAGTGATTTATCTGCTGATGAATTATATCTTCTCTCTGGGTCATCAATGTGTCTTATCTCTCTGTCACCATCAGCTGTAAGTATGTCAACTTTAGTTCCATTTCTCTCTCTGCTCCACGTCACATTACCCTCCACAGAGTGAGGACAACGCAGAGAGACAGGGTTCTTCTCCTTGACGGTTTCTGTAAAAGAAACACATGTTCAATAAATATTCATACATTAAGTAGTATTATTGTGATTAACTCTCAGATCTATGTTAACCATCAGAGACAGAATAACATTCATCTGGCAGTGAGTGTACATTGAAGAAGGCCACTGTTTTCAATGGAGAGAGATTCTCTCTTTTGAACAGCTGAGTGAATTTTTCATTAAGTTCATAAAAATAAATGAAACTTTGACACCTATCAGTGCTGTCCTCTACCAGGGTTGTCCACAGTTACTTTAAATTATTGTTTCAAACCCAGACAGAAAACAGAAAGTAGAACAAATATATGAAAGTCTGATGTTACCTGGAGGGATCACGGTCAGCTCCACAGCTGGTTCATTATTACAGAAGTATCTTCCAGTGTCTGAGACAGCAGCTCTTTGGATGTGAAGTGATTTATCTGCTGATGAACTGTATCGTCTGCCTGGATCACGGATGTGTTTTATGTCTCTGCCACCATCAACTGTCAGTATGTAAACTCTGTTTCCAAGTCTCTCTCTGCTCCACGTCACATTACCCTCCACAGAGTGAGGACAACGCAGAGTGACAGGGTTCTTCTTGAATATTTCTTGCTGCATTCCTGCAAAAGAGACACATTTTGTCAATAAATATTAAAAAATTAAACTTGGACTATCTATCAATGCTGTCCTCTACCAGGGTTATCCACAGGCACTTTAAACCACATTTGGTCTAATCCAGAGTTATTCATCAAGATACATAAGCACATTTCTGACAGAGTGTGGATCCAGAGTTATAAAGTATGTAGTTTGTTGACATATTCAGATTCAAATGAAGCAGAGCTGTTTGAAATTAAATGATCATGCTGCACTGAAATCTTTAACAACTTTACACTTTAAACAGTGACGTAAGCAGCTGAGTGACGGTCGGTATTGTGTGGCAATAAAGTTAAAAAGCCTAATCCTTCATTTTAAATATTGTATTAATATTAAAAAAGAATAATAAAAAGTGTAATAAATATCAAGTATTAAGGCTAACCTGTATTAATACTAACCTGTATTGATACTGACTTTGTCAGACAACATTGCAACCATGAAATAATAGTATCAGAAACACAGCAGCTGGATCATGACTGCTGGTTAACAATCGTATTTATGGGTCATTAATAAAAAACTATTTTATACTCATTGATAAATATGATAAATTAAATCCTACAAAGCCAAAACATAGTACAGTATAAGAGTTATTATGTCATACAAATGTGTAATTATGGGGTGAACAAATTAGCAAGAAGTAGAAAACTGAGGTAAAACCAAACTGCAGTGGCTGCACTCCTTTTCTTGAGAAATCAATTGACTTAACAACTTAACAACTGAATTTGTTACCAGATGAACTAGTCCTGCTATAAGACTACTGGTTTAGCTTAGCAGAGTAGCAGCAGAAGTTGTAAGGCCGTGTATGGTAGCAGGAAACAACTTTATATCGTGTTGATATAGTGCTGGATCACGGACAACGTGTTGATATAGTGATCACACATCAGCCGTCATTAGTCTGTAATTATTTTGGTTTAGTGAGGCGACAAGACCATGAAATATTCAGTCCGCCGGCTGGCTTAATGCAGACATACAGTAGTCTGTTCTGAAACTATTTACAACCACATGTCCTGACATAATAGGTAAGACTTATATGTATGTTTAATAAATTAAATTAAATTAGAAAATTAGAAAATACTCTTACCTGCAGCGACATTACAGCCCAGAACAAAAGCTGACAGACAGATGTAGATAATCATCCTCATCGTCACAGTCTGAAATGACTGATTACAGGAAAGCAAACAGTGAGCGTAGTTTTATTCTGAACTGAGAAAAGGAACTAAAACCCACGTTCTTAGTTATTTTCTTTGTGTATGGGGTAATTTTGTGGTTACTGGACACTGTTGGTGCTGGCTCATTTAAATACAGAGTATGATCACATACACAACTAATGACGTGCCAGTATAGGAAGAAAGAAACAGACACCCCCACAAGTTCATTATTAGAGAAGAATCTTCTAGATGAGTATAACAATATCTTTATTAATATAGCACCTTTAAAAACAGAGTTTATAAAGTGCTTCAACAGACAGAGAAACAACATGATACTCAGAGGGCGATAGAAGAGAAGGGTGACTGCAGAAGAGACTTTGAGTGGGTGGTGAAACTGTCATTTTTTTATTGGCCAATCAGAGGCTTACAATCCTCTGTCATGCAAAAACTAATTTC
>JAGRRF010005532.1:1469578-1487546 GCA_019097615.1 Morone chrysops
TGTGTGTGTGTGTGTGTGTGTGTGTGTGTGTGTGTGTGTGTGTGTGTGTGTGTGTGTAATGGAGGAACAGCCACAGTGTGACTCATTGATGTGTGTTTTTTAGCGTTTTTGAGGCGGTGGTGGAGCTCTGTGGCTCAGAGGCTTTGATACTAATAATAATACCTGTCAGTGGATACATTCATTGTGTGGTTTCGGTGTGAACATGAGCTTTGATGATCAGAAGATAAACACAGGATGTCACCAGACGGATCCTTTAAAATCCAGCAGCAGGCACAGAAATGAACTTCCTTCCAGATATTAAGAATTCTTTATCTTTAATATCAGATGCCGACGCCATGCCGTTTGGTAGCTTTGTTAGCTTTTAGCTCTGAGCATACGCTGAAAATGAATCCAGTTATTTTACACAGCCCTGGCTCTGTAGCCGGGAAGTGGATTGGACCGGGCCACGCGGCACACGGTCACTTCCTAGTTTCCTAGCAGGAGGGTTGAGTATCGCTGTCTGGAGCCGCACCTCTGCATGTTAGCAGCAACTTCAGCCGTTGTTCACTATATATCAGGTGTTTGTACTGGACTTGTTTTTAACCTTTTTAAGGTCAACACTGTGATGGGTTAGGGTTAGTGCTTTTTGTTTGATGGAGAGCTGAAATAACGGCACAGTGAGAGCGAATTACAGCCAGGATGGATCTCCTATCGTTTTATTTATTCTATTGTTCACTTTTTAAAATGCAGTTTATGTCCTCTGCAGAATTATTGTTTTTTCAGTTCTACAGATTTTCTACGGGGGAATAACATCATTATGTGTTAATTAATATTGTACTGTTAGTATTACTGTTACCAGTCTGGGCTCTGAAATTCTCCAAGAAGTCCTTAAAGTCTTGAGGTTGTAAATGATTCATTATTATAACCCTCATCTGCTGCCACTTTGACGTCACATGACCTCAGTCTCTTGATGTTTGTGCGTCTCTTTTCTCTGAAGGGGAAACTCCTGTGATAAAAAATGAAATGACCATCACTCAGCCATTACCAGTGGAGATGTGTAAGTTCTCCAGTTTCTTTAAGAGTCGTGTGTTGAACAGAAACAGATCTTCCTTCCTACTCTGTTGATCTGATTGTTTGTGTGTCCAGTGTTCCAGGTGAAAGCGGAGCCTCCCTCTCCTGCATCCTCGCTTGGGTCCGACTGCTCGGCGTCCTCACCAGACCCACAGGTGTGTGTTTACCTGAGCTTTTGCTCCTGTTCGTTGGTGTAAGCAGCAGAATGAAGGTTTGCTTCCTCTCCTGTGCATCATGTAAAGGTAGAACTCTCTGTCTTCTCTTCCGGTGCAGATCACGGTTAAAGGTGAAAACCCTCCGACTCCTCCCTACATGTACGGAGACGTGCTGTCTCCTCCGCTGGGGTCGATGGAGATCACCGTGGCAACAACAGCCGTACCTCCACAACAGACACAGCTACAGACGCCGCTAACGACGCAGATCCCAGCGGTCATCAGTGGAATACAGACGCAGGCGGCAGGTCGGTCACCAGCAGAGGCTCTGAGGTTGCTGCTGTGTTTCTCTACTGTTGCTGTGGTGAAAGGCTGAACGTAGAAGCAGCTGCTGGTGTTGTGATTGTGGTCAGATGTGTTTTATTGGAGGAAAGAGGCTTTAATATTTTGTCTGTGCTTTGGTGGCTTTTGCTGCTGTTCATATTCCCTCCTTACTGATCCACAGTACTACAACCATGATGGATTGGCTGGAGTAGCAGCAGAATGAAGTTGTTCTTGTGTTTTTTGACTTAGTTTTTTGACGGATGGACTGATGGATCAGAGGATTTTAGTATTGCGTCTGTGTGCGAGAGACAAAAGAAGAGAGGGATCACTTTGTTATGGAGCCTCAGGCTGTTGTTGGTTTCTAGTTCACTGCCACACCTCCACTTATTTTTACTGATTCATTTATTACTTTACAGAGACAATGCACCTTGATTAGCATCACAGTCACTGTGCTCGTGTTTCAACTGTTCCCTGTGGTAAATTAGCCAGTAAAACAACAATAAGAAACAACATCTAAAATTAGAACAGTGTGAAGCAGGAGCAGAGAACAGAGAACAGAGGAGTGAAGCAGAGGAGTGAAGCAGAGGAGTGAAGCAGAGGAGTGAAGCAGAATCCTGTAAAGTAGGACATGAACAATGCACACAATTAATACAAAAACAATCTTAATCAGACATTCAGTTTAAGCATTTAAAGGATCTGTTGTCAGAAATGGAATATAATATTCATAGGTATGGGTTCCACAGAGTCTGCAATGTTGAACCACCAGACAAACACTGGCTCTACATACGGCCTTCCATACATTGAGCGGCCACAATTTTAATGACAAACATTTACTGACACATATAAAACCAGCTCAGTAGCTTCATATCTGATGGACTGAGATGAAGCGTGTGAAATATATAGAAAGATATGCCGTATATATAATAACATGTATAGCAACAAAGACAGCATGACAACATCTGCTGACGCTATCTCAGGGTCTAGTTCACACCTAAAGGTTAAGTGTAGCGTGAGTTTGACAGTCAGGTTGTTAAGTTGTTGGAGCCTGAAGGGAAAACTCTGGATTTACTGGTTGTTTCAGTTTCAGAGGTATTCAGTACAGTCCTCACCCCAGGACGTACCCACCACCTCTCCCATCTGGTTTACTCTGCTGCTGCTGCTGTGGGAGAAACACTTCACTAATACTAATACATAATGTATAAAATACTCCACTACAGATGTTTCATCAGTTACATTTACTTAACGTGTTAAAAGTAAAGATTTTCTGACTTTTATCTTTGGATCGTTTCACCTCTTTGGGTCTCAAACAGTTCAACATTGAGAGAAGTTTCTAATGAAACTGCAAACAACTCAAACTAAACACTGCATGAATGTAAGGGGTCACGAAGGCTGTAAAACACTGGTTCAGTCTTTAACAATGTTTTGTATTTTAGAATTTCCCTCTGGGATTATATAATTTCCCTCTGGGATTATTAAAGTATTTCTGATTCTGATTCTGATTTCTGATTGTGAAACAAATGTAGAGGAATAAAATGTCGTAGCAGACAATGGAAATACTACTTCAGAAGTACTTCAGTGTAAGTACTTGAGTTAAAGTACATAGTTGCATTCCAGCTCTGCACTGCAGCTCAGAACCTGGAAGGAGAGCAGAAAGTGGGTGAATGGTTGAGAGGACAGCAGCTCCAGTAAACACCAAGGTCGTCTTTCTTTGTCTGTATGCAAATGATTCAAGTGAAAAAACTCACTTGTATAAAACCTGAGTGTGTGCATGTGACGCAGTGCTCGCCATCTGCAAACGGCTATTTACATAACTCGATCATTGCATCAGATCTGTGGGTTTCCACTTCACTCTGAGGTCACAGCCTGAGTCATTGTGGACGGCTGCAGTGTTTGTACAGCGGCTCGTCTGAACGTCTCACGAAGGCTGAGCTGAACGCCGTCTAACTGAGTTCTGTTTCTTCCTGAAGTTCTGCCGAGCTCGGCCACAATAAAGGCCAGCACCATCCTGAGCACCAAACCCCCCATCCAGCCTAGACCAGTTTGTGTCACCACCCTCCCCGTCCCCCAGACCCCCGCGCCGGCCAAGACCCTCATACTGCAGGGCCTGCCCCCCATGGACCAGACCAGACCTGGTAAGAGTGCAGAAATACACACACACATCCATCATGTGTTTCTTTGTGTGTTTGGATGTGAGCGAGCTCGTACCGTACTGGATGTATTATATAATCTGTGACTGTGAGGACACAAGAGATTTACAGGTTCTATCCTCTCTTTCACAAACGATCTTCACACGCAGATTGCAGATAGATTTGTCCTACAGGGCTCTCTCACGCAAAACTGCATCTTGCATTGTTTGTCTAAGAATAATCAGCTCAGGTTTTGAGCCTTTTTGAACCTTTTGAGCTTCATATTTTAGTCAGGAAGTCTCGGCTCCTGTATCAGTCAGACGCCACCTTTGTGTTTCCTTTTGGTGGCTTAACATCGGGAACGTGTTGACACATAAACAGTGCATAGAAAGCAACAAATAGTGGTTATGATAGGTACAGTGAGTCAGTGGCCCTACGCTGTGATTAAATCTTTCAAATGGAGATACCAAACTAATCTATAATCTTGTTAATTCAGTGGCTCTAACTGTCAGTTCATTGGGAATTGAACCTTTACCTCCAGCAGTACCAGAGCAGTGATGACCCGTCTCTTCCTGTCTTTCCTCCTCCAGTCGTCTTGTCTCCGTCCGTCTGCCTCGGTTCGGCTCCGGCCATCGTCAAAATGGAGCCCGTCTCTCCCAGCATCCCCCAGCACTGCTCCAGCCCCACGGCTCCGCCCACCAGCAAACCCATCGTCCCGGCGACGACGACGATACCCGGCAACAACTCCAACGACATCGATGTGAGTAGGCTGCACGTACTTACTCACACAGATCAAACCTCAAACAGATAGGCGCCTCTGGTCTGGTGCCACTCCTGAGACCAGTGTCTTAGTTTGGACAACAGGGACATAAGGAATGATTACCAAAGGGATCAAGTGTTGAATGAAGAAAGATTAACTGATCAAATGAGTAAACACAGCTTCAATCATCAGATTAATGGAGATCGTATGTTGAATGATGGACAGTTACAGTCGCTCTGTGGTTGTTGGATCCATCAGATCACACGTGTGTTGGATTGGATCTGAAATGGATCAATACACCCGGAAGTTTTTTATTTAAACAAAATAAAACAATTTTAGCTTTTTTTTTACACAGTAAAAGGTAGTTTATGGTGAATACTTGTGATGCTGTTGTCATTATAGCCAGACATTATTACATTCACCTCTGTTAAATCATCTCATTGTTAATAAAGAGAAAGAAAGCTTCACATTTTGGCCACAGTAACTGTCTGCTGTTGGGTCCTAAAGGCAGGAATACCCATCCATGTTTGTCCTGGTGGTTTCTGTTGCTGTTGCAGCCCCAGTTAGGACAGAAAGGCTCACAGATTCCACAGAAATGTTTGAGTTTAGAAATCTTTTGAGAGATAAAAAAAGAATTGATTGTTTTTAGCATTAAGTGTTGCTTACTGTTTGCTGTAGCTCAGATTTAAAACTCTAGATCATCGTTATCAATTCATCTTCCTCCAATCCTCCTCCTCCTCGTGCAGATGAAGGTGCTGAAGCGGCAGCAGAGGATGATAAAAAACCGGGAGTCGGCCTGCCAGTCGAGGAAGAAGAAGAAGGAGTACCTGCAGAACCTGGAGGCTCAGCTCAGGGAGGCGCAGCAGGAGAACGAACGTCTCCGCAGAGAGAACCAGGCGCTGAGGGAGAGACTGGCCGGGAAAGAGGTGAGGGCTCTTCATCCTCTTCATCGTCTGCTGCTGTGCAATTAAAACTATTATACACTTATTTGTGAGTGCTGCTGACATTATTCACCGTTTCCATCAAACTCTTTAAACTTTAAAGTTGAGCAATCAATAAATGAGGAAGAAAGGAATGTGAAAGAGCTGTGAGTAAAGCAATAATGGCACTGATTCCCCTGCAGAGGGACAGCTGCTGCTTTTAAATTCAATTAACAACAACAGGTTGAACAGGAGGAAATTACTGCAGGGAGGAAGAAACCTGTAAAACTTGATGATGGTAATGTGTGGGAAAGTCAGACACTGCAGGCTGGTCTGCGAGCAGGTTATTTATTGAACCAACGCAGACACTGCAGCAGGAAATCTGTACATGTATTTTAAAAATCAAACTAATTTCAAACTGCTGGTTTACACATACACATATAGTATCTGTGTTTAGGTTTCCTGTTGGTGTCTTTCAGGGCAGCGACTCAGCAAGCAACAAGCGAGCCGTGTGTGTCATGGCCGTCCTGCTGTTCATGACCTTCAGCTTCGGACCCGTCAGGTATCCTGCATACAGCTGTTCATTAGGCATCTTAAAACTCACTCTTCTGCTTTTTCATGATTACAGAATCACAACATGACAACGTCCTGATATGAGAACATAGATCAGTTCTCTAGAAATCTACAAATAAAGAAAAAAGTTTGTAGTAGAGCCCGACTGATTTTTGATATAGGGATTGTTCTGAGCTTCAATGAAGATTATGATCCTGACCGATATGATTCTGCAAACGGCTGCGATAGGCCAATATCTGCCGATAATATCAGCTAACCGATATATTGTTCGGGCTCTCTGACTGAACCTCGCTGTTCTTCTTCACTGCAGCATCACAGACAGGAAGCTGTCGGGCTTACAGGAAGGCGTGGTGTCGTACACAGGACGGCGTCTGCTGGAGTTTGAGAAACAGCGGTATCAGCAGCAGGAGGCGGCCGCTCAGCCTGCGAGCAGAGTGGAGGACAGAACGGAGACGGAGGAGGAGGCAGGGGACGAGGCTCCGGAGTCAGACCAGTTCAGGTGAGACGAATAAACCAGAAATCTTTTAATGTCAGAAGTGAATCCATCCTGTTACATTAGTTTGTCTCCTCTGTTCATCCCTCACTCTGGAAATGAAAGACCCGAGCTTTGCAAATTAGCTTGGGCTATAAATAACAAATAAAAAACAATAAAAACATATTTAATTAGCATGAAATAATCATGATCAGAACATACAAACAAAGTTATGAACAGCTTTAAATAAATAAAACAACAATGTATGTTGATATGTTGTTTGTTTGGCCCCAAACCTGATCTGAGTTCTTTAATATTGAATATATGACCATCCAGAGTCTGATCTGAGTTCTCCTAAAGTACATAATCAGAATCAGAAATACTTTATTACAGTTGCTCATGTGCTAAACAAAGACAATTCTAAGAAATAGTAATAAGACAAACGTTAAAATACGTGCATTGTATTACAATACATAACAGTATATAAAGAAAATGGAAAATGTGTGGAAATGTCCAGTGTATAATAATGGTAATATATAAAAAAATAAGACATGTAAAAGGATGTAATATCAGTGTACTAATACTAATAATGAGGACTTACAATGCTGAAAACAGATCCATGAATAAGTGTGCCAATGGAAAGAAAAGAAGCGTATAATTGCAGTGTTATTAATTAATGAGTGTTTGCACGTGCAGAAGTCAATACTGAACCTCCAAAAGAGCAGATTTACTCCTCAGAGCTGCAGAGTGCTTACTACACTGATGCTGTAAATGATCACAGCGCGGTGCCGTTAATTAAGAGCTGATGCTGGAAAGTGTTGATTCTCTGCTGCTGAGCTGTAAACAGGAGCTGAGGGAACAAGTTAACGCCGCTCAGAGCTCAGTGAATGATCAAACACGTTTCACTGCACTCACAGATGATCACTTTCCCTCCTTTTCAGCTCTAGAAATGCAGACAAACATGTTTACAGCATCCAACGTAACTGGTTCTCAAACTGTCTCCATGTGTTTCTGTAGGAGATCCACCTGCTGCACACACACACTTTACTTACTGATGGTTTCTCTGCTGACTTCATCAGACTTAACCCTTTCACTGTGTGTGTGTGTGTGTGTGTGTGTGTGTGTGTAGGAACCTGAGCGATGTCTTCAGTGACATGAAGGACTTGGTGCTGCAGGACATCGATCGTTACTTCTCCTCCTCAGACTGCAGACAGTTCAACCGCTCCGAGTCTCTCAGGTCAGTCCCTAAAACATTTCCTCCCTCCTTCTTCTCCTCCTTCTTCATCTCCTTAGACTCTAACAGGAAACAGGTCAGCTCAGAATGAACTTAAAGAAACTTTTTCTTCTCCTCTAAAGACAATCAACATTCATTGGTTCATTTACACATCAGCAATAATATTAAACTTCCACCCTTCCTTATTTCCTTCCTTCTGTCCCTCCATGCAATGTTTGATGTAAAGGTACAGGATGATAATGTGAGGAGCTGGCAGTTAGGAATGAAACACTAAATATGATATTAATAAATGAAATAAGGTAACAAATAAGAAGCTAAGATTGAAATTCTATTAAGAAATGATTTATTTACTGAATCAACCTCTGCTGTCTCTTCCTGTCCTCCATCCATCCATCCATTAGCAGGCAGGACACAAGAGTACAACTTCTTTAGTCTCAGTTTAATGTTGATCTCTGTCTAAGCTGAGCTGTTGGTGTTTTTCAGGCTGGCAGATGAGCTCAGAGGTTGGGTCCACCGGCACCAGATCGACAGGAAGAAGTCCGGAGGGAAACCAAAAGTCGCCAAGAAGGCCAAAGTCGCTCAGGTCCAGTCAACAGCGTCTTCTTCCTGTTAATAAAGCCTGTTTATGTTCTGTTTATCTGTCAGACAGAGTTCTTTAATTCTATTAATATCTGTAGTTGAACAGTAAAGCATACATATAGTTTATATGCGATGGGTTAAATGCAGATTATTTATGTTCTAGTTCTACTTTATGTTCTCCTTCCTTCAGAACATAAACTAATCACATCATCAGAGATCATCAAGGTTTCCTATTAATCCTGTTTCTGTCTTTTCTCTTGCAGAAAGCTCAGCTGAGGAAGACAAACTTCTCCAGATACCTGCCGATCCAGACTCACCGCTCCATAGAAAGGTTCGTTACACTCAGCAACAAAATATATGAAAGATATTCTGTAACTCCCCCTTAAAGAGCTCGTTCAGTCATTACATGAGCTGTCAGAAATGCAAACTGCTGTGAAACTGAGAAACAACACGAGTCCTGTTTCTGTGGGTGGTTCTGTGCAGTGAAGGTTAATAATGGGGTTGAACTTGTTGTTTCTGTGTGCAGTCAGCTGCAGGTGCTTCCTGGTCCTGAGGTCACCTACAGCGACTTCCTGGACGCCATCGACCGCAGAGAGGACACGTTCTACGTCGTCTCTTTCAGACGGGTACGAGGAGTTGCTCCACAGCTCAGTCCTGACAAACCAGAAAGACCGATAACTGTCTGTGTTCTTTCTTGTGCTCACCTTCCTCCATGTGTTTGCTGTAGATTGATCTTAGTAAAGGTGGTTTGTTGGTGGTTTGTTGGAGACTTATTGAAGCCCTGTAGTTTAAAATGTCTCCTGTGTGTCTCTACAGGATCACCTGCTGTTACCGGCCATCAGCCACAATAAAACCAGCAGGCCTAAAATGTCTCTGGTGATGCCGGCCATGTCTGTGAACGGTGAGTCTGATTATTAAACACGTCACAGCCTGTCCTTTCAAAATAAGAGCTGCAGAGATGTTTAATATTCACATACGACCTTAGACTGCAACTACTACTAACTACTTCTTTTTTGGTTTTACCCATATCATTTTATATTTCCTTTAGCAAAGTGTAGAATCCTTTTTATGTCTGAGGGTACAACAACAAAACTATGCAGGTTTCTTTTTCTGATTGATATCACCATTAACTTTTCATCTCACCAATTTCAATCTTCACATATTTGTCTTACGATATATATTTACATTCAGAGATTAATAGTTAAAAGAGAAACTATGTGAATAATGAAAGATCTTTAAAAAAACTCAGATTTATTGGGTTTATTTTTGGGGGATTTGGAGAAAAACCGTAAAACAACCTAAAAACTGACCTATGTCTGGTTTGATGTAAAAACATTAGTTTTTTTTACAAAGACATCATATATTTGTTCTTGTATACTTACAGTTATTAACTTTGCCTCTCTCTCCTCCTTTCTCTCCTCATTCTTCTACCTACGCTCCTCCTCACCCTCTCTCCCCCCTCCCTCAGAGAGTCTGTATAACTCATCGAAGGGTTATGAGATGATGATGCAGGTGGACTGTGAGGTCATGGACACCCGCATTGTCCCCATCAAGTCCTCCGCCGTCCCGCCGTCTCTCCGCGACCCTCCTCCGCCTCCCCCCTCCTCCCACCATAACTCCCACCATCACCACGGCAACCACACCTCGCTGCGAGGGCGCCACCATCATCACCCCTCCTCCTCTCCCTCTTCCTCCTCACCGTCCTCGCCATCGCCTCAGCAGCAACCTTTACCTGCCCGCCGACGCACAGCGGAATATTTAATCAGCCAATCAGAAGGGGTCTAATGAGGCGTCGCCACGGTGATTTGGAGAGAAGAGAAGGATAAAAACCGGATATCTTTAAAAATGACTTCTTCATCCCAACGACAGGTAACAAATAAACGTCTCTTCTTCCTGGAAAACGACCAAAAGTTCCTGTCGCCAAACGCAACGTCCCCGTTCCCGTAGAAGATAATGTCCTAATATATAAGAATATATTTGTAGAAATGAAAGTGGGATGCAGACGCGGCAGCACACTGCACTTAGAACCAGTGCTGCGTTTTAATATTTAACAGTGACGATGTTTGAATGAAGTGCAGAGACAGGAAGCTGTCAGGCGGTCACCACCCGGCTCGGCCCACAGATGGCGCCGCCGGGCTGCACAGTTACAGTTTAAAACCTCTCCAGAGATCAGGATCTATATTTTTCTGCACTTTTTGCCCGTCAGAGTGAAATCAGTAATAACCCAGTTAATGAATGACGGAGCTCGTAGCTGTGCAGCTCCAGTGGGTCCTGCTCCTCTTCCTGACTCCGCTCTCAGTCGTGGTTTCTGTGGTGTTTGCATTTGTATATTTGTGTTGCTGTGGGAATTAGACTACATGTAGAGAGTACGGTATCAGGACTGACTGCTGCTGCGTGAAGTCGGATCTAAAAGTTAGCTGGAAGGAGAGATCCTCTGCTTCTGGAGGACAAGACAGAGATAACTAAATATCAGTCTTTATTATTTATTAAAGGATCGTATAAAATAAACATTTACAATATGGATCCCTTAAAGTTTGTTATAAAAGAATTGTGTAGTGAGCAAGACATTTTACAAACTATAATGAGACTAAATGACCTCAAACACGTTGAATATTATTATTATTGTTATTATGATTATTGGTTAATCAACATACAGCCAAAGCTTATTGATATATATCAGTTTATTTGAACATTTTGAGATGCAGGTTTTTGTTCTTCATGTGGTTTCTAATTTACACATCTCAGAGGAGCTGCAACAGCTTACAGTGTAAAACAAATCTCAGAATACAATGCAAACAATTAGACAATTGATTAATTAGTTAAGCAACTCAGTCAAATATAAACACACAGACACATCTTCAGACCCAGTGGGGTAACGCTCTCTGACGTCCATCACAGATAACCGTCCATTAATCTGCTCAGAAACCACTGGAAACATTGGATCATTGGACACTTTTCCTAAGTATCAGAGTAATCCAGGAATAGTTGTTTGCAGAGTACCCATGAATGTTCAAACAAAGTTCTAATAGATCATTCGGCGTACTTTTAAAGTCGCAAGTTTACCAAAATATAAACAGATATAAGCGAACAGACAGACAGATAATAATAATATATGATTATATGTTTATAGTAATATAATATGTAATATGTTAGAATATGGAGGTTAAAATACAGAGGTGCCTTGCTCATGGACTCTTGCCCCTCCTGTTCCCAGCACACAGAACCACTTCAGATCTCTGAGATCCGACTTCCTGTTGCATCCGTCAGATTTATTCATGTTTGGTTTTTTTTAAAGAGAATTCCTGTTGTTGTTTTGAATGGAGGATTATTTAATATCTGTAAATATCAGTGTTTACTGTAGATACTTTGTCACTGTTATATTTTTTTTAATTTCTTTTTTCTTTTGACAACAAAAAGTAAAACAATAAAAAAAAAAAAATTTTCCTGGAATAATGAGGCAGTGGGAAAAAAATGGACTGATGTTGAATTTTTATATTTTTTATTCTTGTGTTCAGTTCAGTGGACCAACCAGTTTCACTCGCTCATAACTCAGGATTTTCTGTCCTGATATATTTATGAAATTAATACGCAGATTTTTTTTATTGTACAGAATAAACTACAGTTCCTCCTGTAACGACACTATATGATCAGTTTGGTTGTAAAAATTTACTGAAACCCTCCCAGAAAAAATCATCACTGCCAAAACAAGATAATAATCGAGCCTTTGCAGACGATGTAATATTTTTTATTGTAAAAAATGTGTCGAACGTTTTGCTTTTTCTTCTGACCAAAACAATGTTTCAGATTATTTCTGTCTTTTTTCTCTTGTCTTTGTGTCTTTGCAACTCATGTCAGTTTCCAGCCTTAGAGTTTGAAAGATGTGTCCATTCATCAGAAGAAGCTGTTGAGTTGCATTATGGGAAATGTAGGATCCAGTGGTTTTGGGGTTTCACCTCTGCAGCACATATTCCTTCTGTATTTTTAATGTGTCGCTTTAATTCCTCTACTTTATGGAAGTAAAATACTACAGTTGAGTTCCCCCTTCAGAGTTCACAGGTTTAAAGCAACAAAAAGCAAAGATTGACAGTTAAAGAACTAAAACTTGAGGTTTATCACTCAATTATTTGCAGTATCGTAAAAGAACTACCTGAATATTTTGTATTTGTTAATACAAAGTGTGAGAAAAGTTAAAAAGTTAAGAAATACTCCGACACATTAACATCAGTAAAACGGTGAATTGTTGTTTTTACACATTTTGTACAGATGAATCAAACGAGAGATAACCTGTTAATTAGTTAATGAGAATAAGATTTTAGCTGTTTGTGGATTTTGTTTCCTTTGGACACAGCCAGGCTAGCAGTTTCCCCCTATTTCCAGTCTTTATGCTAAGCTAAGCTAACAGGCCTCACATTTACTGTAAGACGTGAGTCAGACTATCACTTTAAAGCCCCTATAAGGAACTTCCATGTTGTGTTGATTCTAGTGCCCCCTGTGGACAAAAGTGGTAGTGTTTCTACCACCACGTTTAATTGATTTCAAGGGGAAGCTGATCGAGTCCAATAGAAATATGTAGTCTTTTCACAGACGTTATTGTTCGTTTAAAAACTCTTTGCAGTACCTTTTAACTTTTTTACAAACTTGAAAGCAGATCCAAAAATGTAACCGCCTGCAGAACCCGACCCTGCTCCTGTAAAACCAGAGTGGTGGTGATGATGATGATGTCTTTGTTGCTCTCTGTTTGTTTCCTTTTGTTTTTTGTGTGTGAAGCTCTTTGTCGTCTGTCGTCTCCAGCCTGCTGCTCGTCATCTGTGTCTGAAGAAAAAGATAAAAATATGAATATAATTTGTTTTTTTTTATTATTTTTTATACTGATTGAATTTGTTACTTTTTGTGTAAAGAAATGCAAAGATGAAAAAAAAATTAAGTGATCTGTTGTGTTCACAGAGTCACGTTCTTATGAAACACCACTGTTTGTTCTCTGGTTTGTGGTTCTTAACTAAAAAAACCTTTTTACTTCCTGTTTTTAACGATGCAGGAAATGTTACTTCTATTATCAATTCATTTGTCGGTTATTTTCTTAGTAAGTCGGTGAATTTAGGTTGTAACTATCTATTTACCGACACTCTGCCGATACACTTGTACCGTTTTACAGCAGCGTGACATTACGTAATCTCTTGGCATTTCAGAGATATTTTAAGCAACTTTAACAACATTAGCACAATTTAATTTGTTAAAAATGATAAAATAAAACATGTTTTCAAAGTCATTGTTAGCATGGTAATGCCTTTAGTGCATCCCTACTCATAAATGTAAGAAAATATATAAAAAAATTATTAAACTTAAATTTAAATTACATTTATTAAAGCTGCAATAGACAACTTTTATTTAAAAAAAACAAACTTTCTGGTTGTTTTTGTTCAGGTGATGGATTTTGCAGATGCCATTAGGAGCCACTAGGAGGAGCCAGAGGAACCTGATAATTTCACACATTATCTGTCTAATGTTCTGCTGTCAGGATGCTGTGAAAAAGTTATTATTATAAAAGTTCCCTACTGCAGCTTTAACGTGTTGATATTGCAAAGACGAAGCAAAAACCAGCAGATATTCACTTTTGAGCAAAAAACCATCAGTGAACCTTTGCTTAGAAAATGAAAACAAATATCAGAATAGATGCAGATACATTTTCTGTTCATAGACTAATCAATTAATGAACTTATAGATGCTTTATGGCACATTTACAGTGATGCATTATACATCTGAATTATCCCTGTATAAGAATAATAAACAAGAACTCAAAGTTGAATCAGATACTGGTGATTTAAATTGTTATTGTGTGAATTTGTGTTAAAGAAAATATGAAACAAACTCAAAGTAAAATGTGACTGTGAGGCAGTTTGAGTTTGAGATCCAGTTAAGAACCACCGACCTCTGAGTGGAGATATCAGATCTTCATCTTGTTTCTGGTTTGTTTTTTACTCTCAGACCTTTAAAAACTGTACTTTTCCTTTAACTTTCCACCGTATAAACACACAGCTGAGTGTGTGAACGCATGTGCCCTGTGGTGACTAAAGGTAACGATGTAAATACGATACAATACAATTTTTATTTAAATGGCAAAGAATCATAAATATGTAAATACATCTTTCTAATTCCCTCTGATGATATTTGAACTGCTGCCTTTTATGTTTGTAGGAAATGAAGCGTTGACTTTGATAAAGATATAATAAACTAACGCTCAGTGCTCCTGTCGTTTGTTACATACACTCACACCAACATGCTAACCTTTACATACCAATGCTAGTTTGTTTATCAGGTTTACCATGTTCTTCACATTTTGGGTCTTTAAAGGTCCAGTGTGTAACATATAATATTCACAGGTGTGTGTCATTACTGTAATCACCTGAACCTAAGAATCGTGTTTGTTTCATTAGAATGAGCTGTTAATATCTACAGAGGGTCTCCTATATGGAGGCCACCACTTTGGACCACCATGTTTCTGCAGTAACCCAGAACCAGACAGAGAGGGAGCAGTTGGTTGTCATTGTATCTCAGTCTCAACAGTCCTTTGGGTCGATCAGAGAATCCCTCAGACCACCTGCTGCACCGGTTGTAAAGACCGACTCCTCAACAGTGACTGGCTGAGAGAAGGAACACCCAGCTGCTCTCAATCGGTGTGATGACACCCATTCCTGAAGGCATAAGAGAGGAACTTTATCTGATACAGCCAGACAGAAACTCTGGTCTCTGAGCCCGGTAGGGATGTAGCTGCTATCTCTGATTGAAAGTTAGTTTGTTAGTGTCGGTTTACTCGCTGGCTGAAGGCTTATTATTGTCCCATATTACCCTTTCAAAGAGGCATTTGTTTGTTTGTTTGATTTTTTTCATTGTTCTCCAACTGGATATTTTTTTATTATGTGGTTGGGAACTGGTTCGGCTCCCAAATCAGAATTATATAATCAGACTCTAAGTGATTTATGCTGCTCACATATTAAGATCTGAGTCACATATGAACATATGTTTCTCCTTCGCCTGCAGTCTGAGCTTTATAGGACCAGTGTGTAGGATTTAGTGGCCTCTAGTGGTGCAGTTTCAGATTACACAGATGGAAGAAACTGGTGGCCATCAAACTTTCAAAAAATGCAACAGGCCGTTTTGGTTTGTCCGTTCTGGGCTACAGTAGAAACATGGCAGACTGTAGATAAATAACCGCTCATTCTAAGGTAACAAAAACACAACAGTTGTTATTTTCAGGTGATTAAACACAAATGAAAAGATACCTCCGATGGACGTTTGACCCGCGACACAGACCACGTGACACCGCTGCAGACCACCTGAGGCCGTCAGCTCTCAGGCTCACCTTTAGTCTAATTGTGGAGCTGTAAATGTTTAAAGACTTACAGCCTGGAGCTCAGAGAGCTGCAGTTAACCCGTCCCTGAGGAGAACGGAGGGTGGAGGCCACTTTTGAGTGGGGGGGGCGGGGTATCACTGCTCCTCTGTATGTACAGGTGTCCTCACCTTTACCTGAGGAAGAGCCTTTGTGTAGCAGTGTGCAGGTATTTAACGTGTGTTTGTGAAGGTAATGTGACCCTGCAGCTGCAAAGTAAAGTGCTGCTTGAAAACCTCAAGAGGAAAATCTACAAAATAAAGTTATATTTTATTCCTGCATGCTAAATGGAGTCTGCAGATATCTCTTGAAATTAAACTTTTATTTATTTTATCATTAATCACAAACACCAACCTCATTATTCTTGAGTGTTGTGACTCTATATCTTACATCTGAGGTTCCCAAACTTTACATAATAGTTACACATTAGACCACAGAAGTGTTTATTGTCAATCAATAATCAAACTAGGATCAATACAAATCACCCTACAACCCACTCAGGGACCCCTGCTGGTCCCCGGACCCCCGTTTGAAAGCCACTGCATTAATATGATTATCAGTTGAATGTTGCAGCTGGTGAATGCGGAGCTTTACTCCAGAATATCTGAGGCTGCTTGTTGCTGGTGGTTGGTTGAGCAGCTGGAGGGCGACATTACACTGCAGACTGTAGATCAGACAGTGAGACAGACAGACAGACAGACAGACAGACAGACAGACGCACATTTCACCGTCTTTAGTGTAAACTGTTTAAACTGACGAGAGTGGACAGACCCACAGTATCATATATTTTATGGCAATTTCTTTTTGTTCATACAGCCCACAATCACAGTTTGCCTCTTTAGCTCTCTCTGTCCTCAGACCTTTGATTCAGGTAACAGAACTCCCCTAAAAAACCCAGAATACAGTGAAAGAAACCTCAGGAAGAGCCACAGAGGAGTAATATCTTTCCCAGGACGGACAGACGGACAACCCAATAACATCACATTATATACAATACTGATTATGTCATCCAATATCGTCTGAGGGTTTTTTAATAGGAACCAGTGGAGCAAAGGTGTTTCATTAGCCCACTAATTTAATAATCCCATCACTACAATTACTGTAAAACATATCTGATCTGATTATATGATATAATATGATGTTTCTTTGTGTTGGACAAACAATTTGTGGTCTGAAAACAAGAAGTTTTGTTCTTATGTTGGTCCGATTGCTCTCAGCCACTCTGAGCAAAAAGAATACAGGTGAATTCCAGAACAGGTGGATGCAAACACAATATAAAAAAATCTGTTTGTATAAAGGGTCTTGCATGAGGAACAATATCTGATTATTATATGGATTATATAGAGAGATTATACAATATAAAGGAAGATGTAGATCAGGAGTTCTGGAAGAGGACAGAATGGATCATAAAAACTCTGATTCTGATGACAACAATCCAAATATATGTAGTAAAATGATAGTAGTAGTATAGTAAGTATTATGAAATATGTGACACAATAATGTTAATAACTTTCTGTCGTTTATTAAACTCAAACTTGTTAAAATGAACTTGTTGGTTGAATTAAATCTGAATATAGAAAACTGCTTTATATCTGTTGTTTTATATGTTTCACTGATTCATTCTGATCGTGTTCATTTATTTTAATTATTCTTATACTGGATACAGGTGTAGAAGTAAAGTAATACTCACATCTTGTTCTGGTACTGATGTAAAGCATCAAAATATAATGACCAAAAGTAAAAGTACTCATTGTGCTGAATGTTTCAGAATCATATATATTACTGTATTATAATCATTGATGTATTCATGTGTTCGTCACTTTAATGTCGCAGCTGCTGAATCTGGAGCTCGTTTCAGTGACTTTGTATTTCCCCCCCCGGTTATCAATAAAGTTTTATTATTAAATCATAATTTATCTGTTGATCAGTAAATGTAATGCAGTACAATATAAAGTAACAGAAAATCATCATTCACAAGTTACAAGTACCTTACAATTGTGCTTACGTACAGTAGTTGAGTAGATGTACTTAGTTACTCTCGGCCACTGGAGGAAAAAGACAGTGAACAAGGTCAAAGGTCACAGCTCTACGAGCATTAAAACGTCTGAAAGTTAATTTAAGAAATTATAAAAAAAACTACAGATGGAAGAAACACACACACACACACACTCTCACACACGCACACACACACACTCTCTCTCACACACACACACACACACACACTCTCTCTCACACACACACACACTCTCTCTCTCTCACACACACACACACACACACACACACACTCTCTCTCTCTCTCTCACACACACACACACACACACACTCTCTCTCTCTCTCTCTCACACACACACACACTCTCTCTCTCACACACACACACACACACACTCTCTCTC
>JAGRRF010005532.1:1489981-1501335 GCA_019097615.1 Morone chrysops
ATATTATATATATATATATATATATATATATATATATATATATATATATATATATATAAATACTGCATCCTACACTAACCACAATGCGACCATTGTCTGATCAGTCATATCAGGGATATCTGCTCACACCTGACTGACCTCTTTCTGACCACAGAAAACAGTCTATAGATTTTCACAGGTTGAGAAGCAACAACAGCGACTGTCAGAGTGCACCTTTAATGTTTGGTCTTTAAAAATAAGTGAAGATGGAGATGTTTAGCTCAAGGGCACTAGAGTGTCAACTGATTTATCTCTTTAAAGCCACAGTCTGCTGCAGAGAGTCTCACATTATAGCAAACGCTCTGAAATGGAAAAAGATGGAGCAGGTTAACAGTCGCTCTTATAAACCAGTGAGAACAGTTTGTCTTTTCCTGAATAAAAGTCTTTTATAGACACTCGAGTGCCGGACCGCATGCTGAGGACAGCCATGTTTGTGTTTGACGTCTTTGTCCGTCTCCCAGGTCTCAGATGAAAAACTCATCAACGTACTCGAGCTCAGTGACAACGCAGCGTCCTGAGTTTCCGAGTCACTCTGTCAGCGTTTCCAACAAGTCGTTATGTGAAGACCGGAACGAAACCAAGGCCAAGGGGAGCGAAACGATGAAGGAATAAACAGATACACAAGTAAACAACAGCATATGTGATGAAACAGATCGCCCTCTGCTCTTTACATCAACATCTGTCAGTGAGAGACGCTAGCAACAGATCCATTTTCATCAGTTTTACTAAAGTCTCACATGGATACAAAGAAATATGCAGTAAAAATAAAGTCACGTTTCATCTACAAAATAATTTATTCACCAAGTTTTGTTTTTCCATTTTCCACCCAAGCTGAGTGTAAAAACTTATTTGTGATATTCTGAAGGTCCTTCTTTTCTGCTCCTTTCAGCACAGAGCAACCGCCACAGTTTCAGCAACACAAACTAACTTTCATGCATTCTGTTCACAGCTGATTCTGTCCTTTATCACACGGGAGACAAAGGACTCAACATAATTAAAGTCTTTACTTTATAAAAACAGGGTTCGGTATGTAGATCAACAGTCCACAAAGACAAAGGTTTCCAAATCTAGGAAGGCTGGGAGAGATTACTAGAAACACACAATGCAGGAACACCTAGAACAAGGAGCTCAGACAGACTGACAGACAGGGAGCACAAAGACTAAATACACAAAGGAGGAAGGTTACTGAGGTTGGTAATCACATAGGGACAGGAAGTAAAGTATCTGCAACGAGAGGTTGAAAGGTGAGTTCACTAAAATGTGATACGGTAACTGAGCAAGGACAACATAACCTTCAACATGAAGCAGCCTGCAGCCTCACACAGCAGCAGAAACCATAACGGGCACGGCTTTATAACGTCTGTGCATCTTCAAATCCCACAGAAAATGCTTCCGAAGCGTCTCCAGAGCGTGTCGCATGCCTGACATTGGTAACTTGTGTATTTTGTCCTGAAAAAGGAAACAGAACGGTGTGTTAAAGTCTCCTCTAACCTGCCTCTGCCCTGGTGCCGTATTTTATTCTGAAAATTGAGCAGATTCTCTGCGCTGTCTCTGTCTCTGACTTCCTGCAGTGTGCTGTTTGATGCGAGTGGATCCCAGCTTCCAGGAACGGGCATAAGCAGCTCCGGCAACCGAGGAGCCAGAATGTAAGTCAATTCCAACAAAATACAGACTTTGTTTATCCCTTTGTGGAAGTGGGGGAGTAATTTGGTGATACGTGAGAATGAGGCATAACAGGGACAGAGAGCAGTTCAGTATTGAGCAAGAGCGCTGCAGCTGAAACTCAACGTTTGTCCAGTAGGGTGAAGGTCACGTGATCCTTTTAACATGTTCTGTAAGTTTTAATCTGTCCAATAGAGTTTTCTGTTCAGTTTATAAGTGGACGTTTTGGCCAAAAACATTAAAGATCTTCTTGGATGGATGAACAACAAGCTGAGGTCACCGTCCCTTAAGGCTCCACCACCTGTGTGGTAAAAGTAAAATAATATATGGACGTTGCCATCCAACAGCCAAAGTAAACTCCAGGCCGATGGTGCTGACAGCCAGAGGCCTTTCTCTCTGCCAGCAGCAGCTCTGAGATCAGTCCAAACAAACGAGAACCTCCATATGTGGGTCGTATAATTTGTTCTCTCTCCCTTTACGGCTCTTCACAGTAGAGGGAGGAAAAATGTCAGAGAGATCTTCACTGAGCGGAGGAAACAGGAACAAGCTCTTAATGTAGATATCGCTGCTTTTTAAATACTACGTCCTGTTTCGTCCATATTTTCTTTCTTCAAGGTTCAACAGGTGTAACTGTGGAAGAGTTAGAGTTCACTGTCTGCTCTGTTTTATATTAAAAGTCATTTACTATTATCTCCATCCCAGAGTATGATGATCTGCATTGTGTATACTTCTTCATTCCAGTGAACGTTCACTATATATAAGGAAGTTTGCAGCTCCTTAATGCTACATGAAGAAAAAAAAACAAATATATACAGTTATATACATAAATAACTCTACATATACACATACACTTTTAAATTTGCTTCAGGGGGAATGTAAATGTTTAAAAATTAAAAGGTCCTTTTCATTGGTTCCAGGTTTTATTTTAATAATATAGCCCATAATGAAAACAATCATTTAAAACATGAATATAGCAGAAAACAGCTGTTTTCTATGTAAGGATATATAAGATATCGTGGACTCCCTCTGTGTTGCTATCACAGCCTCTCTGTGGTTTGTTTATAGAGCGTGCAGGCCAGAAGTCAGAGGAGATTTTAAACAGAGAAATAGTGTTTTGTTTCTTTTTTAAGGGTAAAATACACAAGTAAACAGCGTCGGGCAGAAACACGCTCTGATAGGCTTCTGTAACGCTCTCGCATCACATAAACATCGCCACATCGCATCACAGACCTGGAGTCGTGCCCGGTGGAATTGTGGGTTTAGAACCACAATCTGAGTCTGTGGTAAAACAGTGATGTTAATCCTTGCAGCCATTGCAGCTCTCAACATTTTCACATCTAACTCAAAGAATTAAAGATTCAGTTAAACCAGAGTTGGTGATTGTTAAAGACTAACACAGACAGTTTGTCAGTTTGTTGCTGTCTTACTGTTTGGGTCTGAGATGCTGGAGCTGTAGTGTGACACCTGAATGGCTCTGAATACTTCCACCATTGTTAGCTTGTCATTAACTTATACTGCAGACCTCTACCAGCTCAAACGTTTCTGCACAGTGTGACACAGACAGAGACAGTTTGATCCTGGACCTGGACCTTCAAACCTCCTGACAGCCGGACTTTTCCTCCAACCTGGAAATAAACGCATGAAATTGAATCCTGGCAGCGGTGAAAAGATCAGACTGATTCATGGTGTGGAAACCCGTCGTCTTCACCAACAACAGGCAGGTGTCTTATCTGCTGCTGCCTGAGGAACACAAAGACACCATTCTGTGTTTTGGCTGAGGTGGAATATTATTGTCACAGCAATAAATATAAAAAGAAAAACTGGATTTAATGAGACACGAAGAGAAAGAAAAACGGGGAAATAGAAAGTCAGTGGAAAAGAAGGTAGTGAATGTCTGGCAGCACAAGCGTGTAAATCGGTGCTAATCTGTTCCTGGGGCTTTTAAAAGGGAAATTAAGTCTGATTTTTTCCTGCCCCGTAGAACAAAATCATCACAGTTCATCGGCAGGAGATTGAACCTGCGTCCCGATTCCAAGGTACACCTTAATTCTAAGCAGGTTTTCAGTCTGTAGTATGATTACACTGGGAAAGTATGCACACTAATGTCAGTATGAACACTAATGTCAGTATGAACTAATGTCAGATTGAGGTTGTAATTACCCCCAGAGTGCTGTTTTCTTCCTCAGTCACCACATCTTTATCATTTTGGTGAATTGTATTTAAAATAATGAATAAATCAGTTGTGATTTCAATGAGAAGCCTTCCAGTGAACAGGCTCTTTTTAAAACGACTCAATCAGAAGGACCTTGTTGTGCCTTGTTGGAGGAGCACAGATAGTGAGAAACATCTAAAGGTTTTCTATAGAAGTCCTCATAAAGGGTAACGACAATCTCTTTAACATTCTTAACATTCATACATACTGCTGATTGATTATCTTCCTGGTGATGTTGTTGGCCCACTGCAGGAAGGGAAACCACATTTTGTCTTCACAAACAGCTCTTTTTTCCTCTTTCTTTGCTGTGACGTAGTAATAAACAGTTCATTGTATGTTATTGCAGCCCTTAATAAATTGACTGAATTTTTAATTAAGTCTCGAGAATCACTTGGGTTTTCATCATTTACAATGATGTTGAGAAACGGAGAAATTTAAACAAATAATAATAATAATTTAAAGGAGTCCTCTGTGCACATCCCATGATGCCAGTTTGTAATGTTTCCAGTTAGGATTAACAAGATCTTGGCAAAAGAATTTTGTTTTCTTAAGTTTCTGTCTGACTGTGACACTAGACAACTAGCAGTGTGGTAGGAATAACAAATAAAACCTGCTGTCGAGGAGAGCAGACACTGTTAGAGTGAATGTAAGAGTGACAGGTTTCTAAACAGTGACGTCCGTATGTCTGTCAGTGTTTATTGAGGCTGTTATTTGGACCGTTGCCCCCGGCTACTGCTTGTGACCTCATCCAACCCCATTTCCTGGGTCAGAGAGAGAACATTCCACGGGCATGTTTCCAGTGTTTGTGAGTGAGACTTATTTAGAGTTTCCTCACATCAAAATCAGGATGATGCAACAGCAGCTCGACACGCAGACCTAAACCCTGAACATGAATCTTTAAAGAAGTAGTTTTGACATTTTGAGAAACTTACATTTCTCAGAACTTGATAATCTGTAGAGGTTTGGACCGAGCCAGGCTAGCTGTTTCCCCCTGCTTCTAGTCTTTATGCTAAGCTATGCTAATTGCCTCCCGCTTCTTGCTTAAAATAGAAAATAACAATAAAAAATAATCGATCTTCTCATCGAACTCTCAGAAAGTCAAGAGACCTTTAATAGTACAGACCTTTCCAAATTTTATTGTAAGAGTGAAGCCAACCAGTGGCGTGGTGTATGAAACACTCTGCAGTATCTGGGTCATTCTGTCTAATCGACGTTAACTCGAGGTAATTTTCACATTTAATGAATTTAAGGCAGATGTGGTTTGGTTTCCAGATAATAATTGAGTACGATGGAGCAGCTCTGCGAGGAGATGAAATGGTTTTCGGGGGAACGGGGACGTGGTCAAAGCGGTTGGAGCTGCAGTGGAAAATAAAAGGATGTGGATACAAGTGTGGCGGCTGCGGCGCAGTGAGTTTTATTTGATGGACAGTAATGGGCAGAGCTCATCATTTGGAAACGTCCTCCCAATTCTGGTAATGATGCATGAGATGGTGAGAGCATTGCTGGTGATTAGAGTGAATAATAAAAGCAGTTGAAAGGAAGGAATGACCTTTTCTTTTGAAAGGGTTGGTGATGGGATGGATCCAATTTAGTGAGGAACCGGCGCCATGAAATGAAGAGGATTGTTCCATTGTGACGGACAGTGACGGAAATAACTGACATCTGCTTGTACATGACGGCTGGTAGCACACAGAACTAATTTGGGGTTTTTGAAAGGCTGACGTTGGTGGTTAAGAAACTAATTTGACTGTAGCAGTAAAATAAAGGGAACGTATGAATGATGAGCTTCAGGTAATGGATGTAAAGTGGAGAAATTCTCACTCCCAACGCCATTTTAACGTCCGTCCACCCCGACACCTCCATGTGTGGACCTCCCATACGCTGGATCGTGACCCAGACGAGGGTCACAGGAGACTTTACACAATCTGCTACAGCCACAGTGACTCATTATCATCATCATTAGGTCTCATTTATAGGTCTTGGGTGTGTTTTCAAGAACACATTCTGCACAACACTGTTTGAGACAATATGACAGGACGCAGAAACAGCAGTAAAAATAGTCGGGAACGTTCATTTATGAACATATTTGCTCTTCTCACTGTGAATTAGGTTTTTTTTTAAAAGGGGGTCCCCAGAAAATATTTTTGGGACACGCTGCCCTGGAGGAAACAGAGGGATGCCTACAGAGACTGGGTTACAGGCCATGTAATCTGTGGACAGGAGACTTTAGTCCTTACAGTACCGTCGTAAACAGCACTAAACACGGGGCTGCCTTAAGGACAAACTCAGGGTATAAATGTTAGTGTCACAAGTATTTTAACCTCTACAATGAACTCTTTTTCTGTTTGATAAAGAAACAAAGGTAAACAGGGAGTGGGGGAGGGGACCTTTCACCTGGGAACCATTAACCTGACAGCTGTGTTTCCAGGGGGGGGGGGCTTTCGAGGGGTGTGCGATGCAGTCATGTGTCCCCAATAAATGTGTTTCCCGTCTCAGCCAGATGTTCAGGTTCTCACTGATGGTTTAAACAGCTGTGAGTGAAATATGCATCGCTAATGTAACACAGGAACCTGCAGCCTGTGTGTGTGTGTGTGTGTGTGTGTGTGTGTGTGTGTGTGTGTGTGTGTGTGTGACTGACTGAAAAACAACTTTATTGAGAGCACACACACACACACACACACACACACACACACACACACACACACACACACACACACACAGGTACACACACACACACACACACACACACACACACACACACACACACACACACACACACACTGTCTTTATTAATGGTAGTAATTACATTTTGTTGATTTACATTTACAATTACAGCAGTACATGTGAATCTTTATTAATATTTCAACCTATTGTTTGTTGTAGTGACTATTCTGGTAACTGATTATTATTTAAATAATTTATCAGGGACAAAAAAGGCCAAATATTTTCTGCTGATTTTGCCTGTTTTTATAAATATTTCTGCATTTTGCTCCTTTTAATACTTAAAAAGTCAAAGTAATTTGAAGCTGGCACCTCAGCTTTATGAATTCATGATGTTTGTACGACACCTGAACATCACCTGTAGTAGCTGTACACACAGTTAATGTGAGAGCAGCCACAGCAAATCCTCAGATGAAGAGACAGTAAGACATATGATAATGTCCTACACATATTTTACATATATCGCCTATATTTAATATAATAATATAATATATTCCAGTAAGAATATATTCTTATATAATGTTGTCAGGGGAGCTCAAAGAAGGAAAGTCCAACAGTGAGATGTGAGGAAATTTGAATATTATATTGAATATAAATCCTCCTAAATGTTACAAGGAATCTTTGATATATTCATTTAGATTCATTTTAAAAATAACATGTTAGAAAATGGAAATGAATAATTATGGACACATTTTAGACTAAAGCTTAAGTTCAATGAAAAAAGAAGAACAACTTATTGATTTCTAATCATACCTTTATGATATTTCTATTCACTGCTTCGTTAACGTGTTCAAATATTTTCATCTGGAGTAAATTTTGATATTTGTGATTGTGATTAAATCAGCATACATAAATCTGACACCTTTAAAAACAAAGTGAATCAACTGTATTTAAAATAATCAATACACCTAATAACCTCGAACCTCCTACATTCTTCAAATAATTTTAAAATGGAGATGTTATATTATATTAATGGCTGTGGTATCTTGTAACTATGAAAGTTATAATCTGTATCTAATAATTATCAGAGTGAAGTCATAATGTGACTGTGATGTGATGAATACAAACATCACACTGCAGTTGCTGTGCATTATGGGAAACCGCAGTGAACTCCTACATAATGAGACACACCTGTGAGACCTTTACCTCGCTCAGGAGCTGCTGTGGCCCTTTCCCCCTCAGCTGTGCTTTCACACCCTCACAGATCGTTTGAGTGGAAGAATTTATCACGTCATAAATCCATGTTTCTGAAATTCTCCAGACGGGACGGACAGCCAGTTGGCCGACGGTGGACATGTTTGAAAACAGGAAGCAGATTGAGATGAAGATGCAGCTGGAGTCAAACGCTTTGATTCAGTCCCACTCGGTCGCTGCTTCACCACACGCAAAACACAACACACAACACACACACACACACACACTCTCAGTACTGTCAGTGTGAGAGGATTTACACTCGGTTTGTTTTCCAGACCGGTACAGCTCAACATCTGGACTTAAAGACACTAAATATCAGCCCCAAACTGATTGACAGATCCTTTAATACAGCGGTTCCCAACATAGGGGCCACCGGAGAAATGTCAGGGGACGTCAGAGGATTAGCTTCACAGTGTAAGAAAACAAAAGAAAACAGAAAGTAAGAATACAAAAATATTAAATATATAAAATATAAAATCTACATAACAACAGAAAGCTCCATCAGCTGATGAAGATCAAAAACTCTTAAAACTCTTAAGAAAAACATTTGAAATCTATATTTCTTTATTCATTAATCTCTGAACATATTCAAGGTCCAGTGTGTAACATTTAGGAGGATCTATTGTATGTCCATAGGTCTGTTTTCATTAGTTAAAGTAAGAATCACTGTGTTTGTTCCTTCCATGAAGTCCGCCATGTTTACAGTAACCCAGAAGGGACAAACTCTGGCTCTAGTCGGGTCCTTTGCGTGTTTGGGGGGTCACTGTAGTTTCTCCTACACGCCTGGCAGGGGAGAGTGAAGCGAGGGAGTTGCAATATGCAGTTGCACCGCTAGATATGCTAGATTAAGTAATTAATAATGTCCATAAATTACTTTATTATTCTTAATTACATTAAAATTAAAATAAAGACGTTTAGTTTACAGTGTTTGGGGCCGTGATGGTAGCAATGTGTGTTGTGTTAATGAAACATTACTGAGACGTTTTTGAACTAAAGTGTTTAGTTTCCTCTGCTGGGCTCTTTCCTTCACACAGGTTGTTTAAGGTTTTTTAAGTCTGTGTGTGTGTGTGTGTGTGTGTGTGTGTGTGTGTGTGTGTGTGTGTACCACAGAGATTTTGCTGTCCAGCAAATAAAGTAAATATTAGTCATGAGGCTGTTTCCTTTTTCCAGGTTCACACACACATTAAACTTCCCATTCAAAGTTCTGTAGTTTGTGTGTGTGTGTGTGTGTGTGTGTGTGTTCAGAAACCTGCAGCTGGTCCAGGCACACACACACACACACACACACTTGTTGCGTTTCCTGGACAAACAGGTTCTTGGGGTTTGGTTTGGACTTGAATGAACGAGTTCTGTAGTCAAATGTCGTACATGATGGTAACTCAGGAAAGAGTTATTGTTTGTCATCAGGATGCATCACTGGTCCATTTCCCAACATCAACAACCAGATACACAACAGACAGATACTGACAGAGAGTCTGTGTGTGTGTTAGTGACTGTTTTTGTCTCTGGAGTCTGGTGGAGAGTGATAGTGATATTACGGCTGTTTGTGGTTAAACTAAAGGTCTATCTCTGTAGGAATCCTTTCATAATGCTGTCACACACTGACAATAACAACCTGAGTCTGTCAGACTGAGACAGCAGCTTTTGTCGCATTGTTTTGCTCTGAGATGCCGGCGCTGTAGTGTGACATCCAGTGGCAAGTGGATTCTGTATATCTAACCTTTCAAAATAAAGTGACAGTGTGAATGTGTTGCACTGCAAAGGACTGTAATGCCAATGTTCCTGTCTTGATTCAAACAAGCACCTGCACTGTGCTTTAATTTACTTCTTTAAGCAGGAAATTCTTTGCTCCTGGATGAAGGTGTGTGCATAAATGAATGAAAATATTTAAAATGTAAATCAGCTTTCTTACTTTGGATATAAAAGAGGTTCTGTGAGCTGAGAGAGAGACTGTAACCTCAGACAAACACTCCCTCTAATGGCAGGAAAAAGTTGGTTTCTCTATTTACACTTGTGTTTTTGATATTCAATAAAAGAGTAAGTCATTCATATCGAGTGTCACATGACAGACAGGAGCTGCTCCCTCTGAGCTTGTCTGAAGTGTCAGACCATATTTCAGCTCCGTGAAATCAAACCACATGGATCTCACTCTGTTGCGAGGGCAGTGCGAGGACAGAGACGACTATGAGCTGACTCTGTCTGAGTTGAGACAAGATATTTTCTTACTTTGTGGCTGCAGTTTGTCAGCTGTGTTAGTGTGAGGAGGAGAAGGTGATTGAATGATTCATGCAAATTATGGAGGTATAAAATCCTAAAAGTGAGTTCATACTGTTTTATACACTATCACCCTGAAACTTGCATCTGTTTGGTAAAAATAAGGTACTTTTTGAGCTTTTAGGGGCTTAAAAATGACCAGAAAAGCTGAATCTGAGTCCATATTCACTCATTCCCTGATTCCTGTGTATAAAATAACCTGTATCTTCAGTATTTTTGGGCCAGTGTGCATCATGCGACAGACACAGTTTTTGTTATTACACAGTTTGGCTTCAAGGGCACTCTTCCTTGGGGCTTGGTAATAATTCCAAATGTTGTGTTTCCACTTAAGTTTTGTGCTCATTAAGCAACAAGATAAAATGTGTTATTAATGAGCTTCAGAGGTTCTGGATTTTCTTAGCTTCCAGCAGAGCCAGGCTAGCTGTTTCCAGTCTTTATTCTAAGCTAACCTACATTCATGAGAGTGTTATCTATCTTTTCACCTAATTCTTAACAAGAAAGAATAAGCAAAAATTAGACACAAAACAAAAACAGCTCTGTTCGAAACTCGACTGTGCATCAAAGGGTACATTTGAATTTTCTTCTTGCCGTATACGTGACCAGATTGCCTTTGACCTCAAAATGTACGAGGACAGACTGAAGGTTTCCCTGCAGGAATCAGCAGAATATCACGCAGAGAACAAAGGTCCAGAGACGGAGCATGTGGGCGATTTTATCTCCGTAACAGCACTGATGAAGATGATGATGATGCCTTTGGAAAGCTGCCTGTTGGACCTGCATGACATCACTGTTGCTCTTTCTCTCTGCACTGTCCTTCCAGCAGCACTTACCTTCAAATATTTAGTTACCAAATCCCCTGACGAAAGAGTAAACTCACATTACAGATGTGACTCGGGGAGCCGTTGATGTGGAGCGGCTACCGTTGGCTCCGACAAACAGAAGCACTGTTGTGTCTTTAACGAGCACGGACTCAGATGACAGACTGTGTTTCACGTTTGGATCTCATACTGGAACCATTTAGAAAGTCCAGATTCACTTCAGTCACTCAGAGTCAGTGCAGAACGTTGTCTTATGAAGGCAGATGGATTACGAATTTCTTTTTTCTACATTTCTATTTTACCTGTTAATGTGACGCTGTTGTTGATTTCTTAAGTTAAACGTGCAGTATTTCATTTAAGTGGGGGTCTTTTACATTGATAAGGGTGGTGAAGCAGCGTGGGATCATGGGAGTTGTTGTCTTCACCACCATTGG
>JAGRRF010005532.1:1524376-1536879 GCA_019097615.1 Morone chrysops
TATATATATATATATATATATATATATTATAACAATATAAAAGAAATCTGAATAAGATACAAGTCGGCACTGAATCATAATGCAGAGATCCACAGTTTGAGTGAAAGCAGAGAGCTTTGTGGTCTTACACTTTGTCATTTTGTGTTATTGACAGAACAATCAAGACGTAGGTGTCAGCTTCAATTAGTTCTTTCCAGCTTTACAAGATCCACGCTCTCGGTATTTTGTGGCCAAGTTCTCGCTCTGTTTTTACGCTCTCGTGGACTTGGCTCGGTTCAAAAGGCATATGGTGCAATTAGCCTTCGCTTCATCATGCATGTGTTCCTGGTTTTTGAGGCATTTCAGTCCTTTCAGGTGCTCCCTCAGAGACCATGAAAGTCCTGTTGATGAGTCTGCGGGGCCAAACTGAAGGTTTCTGAGCTTCGTGGTTAAAGTTAGTAGTTAAGGTGATCAACTCTGTACTGTCTGAAACTCACAGGGGGGAAACATGATTCCTTACATAGGGAAGGAGTGTCGAATAAGGGTGAATGTCCTAAAATGCATCAGTACAGCTGCAGATAATCAGTCCTGATATCTTTTATTAAATATTTATTATTTAAAATGTAAAACAAAACGTCTTTCAGGAGCTGGTTGGGATTTTAAAATAGATTTTTTTGATCATCCTAAAATTCAGAAAACCAATTTCTTCTACAAAGACAGAACGACTACTTCATGGCACCACTTTGGATGGACATATAGGTTTTGTACGGATGTTTTTTCTATATATATATTGTTTTATATTTATATATTGCAGGAAACACATTCTCACTCCCAACATGTCAGATATCAAATTGAAGGTGCCTCATGGTAATCTGCAAGAATAAATGCAACGTCTGATTATATTCTGGGTGAATATACCCTTACAATAAACACCTTTAAATTGTTAATTATAACTAATCTATGTTTTATTTTAAAATTGTTGTGTTTCATGATTAACACAGTTGGAATTTCTTTAAACACTGACATGATTTTGAACTTATCTGAGCACACTAATGAACTTTTTTATATTGTAAGTCTCTTTAACATTTAGATATGAAGTATGACTGTACACATTAGCACCTTTTGTACATTAATATTCACATTAATGTGCTGCTCCTATTGTGGTATTTGACATCTTCCTTTATGATTATGAACTTGAATGTTCAATAAAGAGAAAAAAAAGGTCTGCTCTGACACTGAAACAGTGCTTTTAATATTTATTTAGATTTTATTTATTTATATAATAGTTTTAAGCAAAATGAATACAAGGTAATATTTGTAATATATGTGTATTGAACTTTTTTGAAAACGTTGCCCAAGTATCAAGTTTTACAAATCCACTCAGAGATTATTAAAGTTATTAGATTTTAGCCAAATGTAAAAGGACGATATAGCAGTTGTTAGCGAGTGAAAGGGAATAAACCCACTGTGAGTGACGTATGCAGAGTGGCGTGCCAGCTACTGTCTTCTGAGCAGCCAGGAGAGCAGCACAGGGGAGCAATGAGTGTTAGTTCGCTCTGGAGGTCCGTCAGGCTTTAGGGCCAGGCAGTAAACTTGATAGTAAAGTTGATTGGCCTTCTGCCCCTGATTAGTGAGCCTGAAACCACCAGTGACACTGCAGTATACAGCCCACAGTGTGTAACAGAGCTGACATCAACCTGCAAAACACTAACCAGTCAAACAAGTAGTAATAACAATAATAATAATGATCAACCCATCAGTGCAATTTAAAGGTGCATTTCTAAGCAAAATGTCTGTGTGAAAAGTCAAAAAACAAGAAAGTAAAAATGATTCAACCCCAGGCAGAAGGAAGAGCTTTAGGTGGCAGAGGTCAGTCAGAGTTTAGAGTCGGGTAAAGTTGATGGTAATAAACTTGATTGGCTTCAGCTCACAACTGACAGTCTGAAGTCCTACATTTCATCTTCTGAGCTTAAAGCAACTCATAAAGAAAAAGTCCTCACATCCTTTACTTAAGTAAAAGTACAGATACCTTAGTCTAAAAATACCACAGTCCTGAAGTCAAAATGTTACTGAAGTAAAAGTAAGTACAGAAGGATTATCATCAAAATGTACTAAGTATCAAAAGTGAAAGTGGTCGTTAAGCAGAACGAATCCTTTCATACTGTTACATGAATATTATTAGAATATATTATTATTGTATCACTAATTAATACATATAAGAGCACTTTAAAGTTGTAGTTCACCTTGTATACTAAGATCCATATTGTAATGTTTGTTGGCATTTTTCTTACAATTCAATTCAGTTTTATTTGTATAGCGCCGATTCATAACTCAGATAGAGCAGGTCTAGACGGTACTCCTTATAAAATTATTTACAGAGACCCAACAGTTTCCAGCTTTGCAATGGAATTGTGGGAGGACGTGAAAACTGCAAAAAAGATTATTATTATTATTATTTGTATGATTTATTATAGATCAACAGGGTAAATGTGAGTCGTTCGCATTGCACGTCTGGAGCTTCATAAATAGAAACAAGGAAGTGAGTTTGGGGACGTGTGCATGAAACCACAGCGATGGTGGTCACATGTGCAGAATAAGTTGCAGTGAAAGGACCAAATTGCAAGGTTGTGCAGAATTCACACAGATAGGTTTTGTAATTTGTGTTAATTGTTGCAAATGCAACATTACAACTTCCTGGAGGGATGATCATATGCTATACACATCTTCTGTGTCAAATAAATGTAGTGGAGTAAAAAGTACAATATTTGCCTCTGGGAAGCAGACGTAATGGAAATACTAGTTATTTACATTCCACCACTGATATTTGGTTTTATAATGTATGAGCTCTCAATGACCACAAACCACAAAACTAACTGTGATGGAAGAAGAAAAGAGTTTGAGTTAACAGAGGGAAGCAGGACAGCAGACAGCAGCTGCTGATAACTGAGCAGTGAACTTCTGCCCTGATGTTTGAGGCTTAAAGGATTCAATTCATCAATTAGTTGATTGATAGAAAATTAATTAGCAACTTCTTGAAAATTGATCAACCAACCAAAGTTATAACTTCTCAGTAGTGACCTCTCATGAGAACATGACTGATAACCTTTAGGTTTAGGATTAAATAAACCATAAAGACATCAGAGTCATTTTCTGACATTTCATAGACCAAACACATCAAGAAAATAATAGTTAGTTAGCTAAATGTATTTTGCAACCAGTCTGAACTTTGTTCAACGTCTCCATGATTAAAGAATTCTTACTAAACCTTTAAGCCCAACTTCAACTAAAAGGTGTGGAAAATCTACCTGGTGGAGGAACATATAGCTCATGTCCATGGTCCATGTAATTGTTCTTACCTCTTCACAGTCCTCTGGATGATCTTACCTGAACCGACCAAATCCTTTGCCTTGCCCTGACTCTCGATCAAAGCACCTCTACTTGACCTCCTTTGATCAGCCAACAGCTTTAACCTTTTCATTTCGCTTCACTCACTTTCAAAAAGATTTTTACTAGAAAGCTTCGACCTCTGGAGAGATAAAGTTGATGTGATTCCCACAGATATTGACATATTTCAGTCTCACCAAGCAACGGATTAACTACCAAATTAATTCATCCGAATCCAAATCTATTTATTATCTAGCAATTAAGCTACCTATGATACATATAATATATAATTTATTTGGAGCATTTTACAAGTTTGAGCTTTGAGTCCTAAACAATATATAATAATGTGCTCTTCACCTAATTGAATTACATTTTAACAACAGAACAAAATGAATTTATCTTTGGTATTGCAACATTATTTCTTCATGGTTCTCTCCTGCGATTGGATGCTATTAAACTGGTTCAAACAAAGTGGATCTGAGGAATTAAATGTGAGAATTATTAACTTTAATGTTAAGTGATCCAGGAAATGAATTATTTGAGAGAAAGGGAGGATGAAATGCAGCCCAGGCTGGAATGGAACTTGAGCCACTGTGGTATAGACTTGATTTACATTGTATGTCTTTCCTGCTCTGTTTGTCCCTTTTCTTCTTCTGTACCCTGTAGCTGTGCCCAGGTGTGCTGATTGTTAGACGAGGTGCACCTGCCCTGTGATGAGGTGTAGCTTCAGAAGAGAGGCTTCTGGCACAGGACTGCTGGTGTTGCTTCCTCTCAGCGTAGGGTTTTGTGTTGCTTTGTGTCTTCTGATAGTGGTTGTTTTGGGTCAGTGCTGTTTGCCCTGTAGAGCAGCCAAAAGCCCAGCTCACAATGCCTGCTAATGCAGCTCATGTGCACGATGGAACATTGTTTTTTATTCTTTATTATAGAGTGGCCACATTGCCCCTGTGAGTTGCGTGTCAGTAGCGTCGCTTCATTATACAGTCGAGGGCCTGCATAGTTTTATAACAGATAGTGAAAAGTTCGTAGTTCGACATTACACCAGCAACATATACATCTTTCACTGTAGTTTTAATGTCTATGTCACAGAAATGGGAAAAAATTTATAAATATATATTTATATGTATATTCTTGTGCTTTTATTGTACTTTATCAAAGGCAGACGCTCTTGGTGTGATCATCTATATGTTTATCAGAGTCACATAACTTTACTGTGTGACCTTAATGCTGCACACTTGTGCCCCACCGCCTGCTGCTGGTTTACAATTCTGGCCCCTCAGACAGTCTGATGCATCCACTAGAGAGTTGTTGTACATCCTCCCTCCCTGAGCAAAACAACACTGCATGCAGCAGTCAAGAGTCTGTTTGTGATGTCAGATTCTGGAGCTGCTTCACTGACGATGAATGGAGAGCAGGTTTGTCAGTGCAGCATCAAACTCTGACCGCAACAAACAAAAAGAGAGAGACACAGTGCGGAGCGTCTCGCCAACGTCATGGAGAGTCCAGCAGGGGACAGAGACCGCTTCAAAACACATTAAAGATTTTAGGCCCCTGCGTTCCCTTAAAAACATCTAAAAATTCAGATGTTTTCCATCGCAAATCCTCCGCCCAAGAGGGACCCGTAAAGCACATAGAATTACATCAGAGAGAAAGAGAGGAGGAGGAGAGAGGAGAGGGAGGAAAAATTCTTCAAGTATGAGAAAATTTTACTGCTCTCCTCCCCTCTCTCTCTCTTTCTTTCTGTCTTTTATTTTTTTCCTTCCCTCTCTCTCTCTCTTTCTGTCCATCCCCCGTCCTTCTGGTCCTGTTGGTCAGTCAATGAGAGTTTCTCTGACACTGAGAGACACTTCTGGACCAGCTGAGAGAGAGACACTACAGATCTCAGCAGGTAGGACACTTCTAAAGATTCTCAAACTCTTTGATTTTGCATATTTGATTCATTTCATTCATTAAAAAGAGTCTGAAATCATTTCATTGACATTTTGGATTCTGCATAAACCTGCATGAGGAGATATTAAATTCAAAATTAGAGCAGAAATTTAGAACTGGAGCTGAAATAATTTGTAGATTAATTGATGATGATTAATAAGTAATGGTTGCCAATCATTCATGCATCCCAGCTCCTCAACTGTGAGATTTTATTGCTTTTCTTCTCTTTTTTTCTGACATTTTAAAGACCAAATAATCAATTAATCTAGAAATTAAAAGGTAATATGCAACCATATATTTAATATTCTGAATAACATCTCGTCTTTTATTGAGTCACAAAAAGTGAATTTTCTTTTGCAATGCAATAATCAATATTTGTTCTTAAAGTGTATCCACTATGTATGTATATAAAGTGAATTTAAGCAGAAACAAGAGAGAATAAGTCAGGTTGTTGTTGGAATATCAAAAACGAGAGAATTCGTGCTGATGGTGAAATCTCCCCACTGGCATATTTCTACTTGTTTTAATAAGATTGGATTTTTAAGCCTCACGTTTTAGGAATAAAGAACAAAATGACCAGTTAAAGATTAGAATTTTTTGATTTGGTCAGGTGGTTTCCAGACTTCCTCCTGCAGGTCGACCCGTCAGTGCTGCAGTGTTAATTGTACTGACAGCGAAAGTTATGTGAAGACCACAAACTTTGTGAGCTTTTTCTCTTCTGAGTGATTTCATAGTTGTGCATGTTGTCCATGTGACTTCTGCCTGTAAAAGTCTGTGATGGATTTCATAGCATCTGGCTGTTCAGAAACCGATAGCCATTGGCGAGGGCGTGTGATGGTTGTGATTGCATTGTATCATGCCATCGAACTTCCATAAAAACTACACTTATTCTAACCAAAAACCTTAAGTCAAAGTCCACTAACAACCTTTTTTCTGAGATTTCCTTCACCAGGCGATTGAGCTAATAAGTGGACCTTGAGTTACGTTTTTTTTTGTGGGAAACATACAAGTATTATCGTTTAAGGGGAGCTCTGCAGATTTTCCACCTCAGCGTGTTTCTAGGTGTTGGGAAATACACCTCAAGCATAAAGCCTGTAGCACCTGCAGAGGGCACTGATGAATGTCCTCAAGTGATGTCACTTGAGTCAGCGTCAGTCGAAGATTATAACTTTAAGAAATTTGTTGGAGCCACTGGACCTCTGTAGCTGCTCCTCATTTCTCCTCCAGGCTAAATTAGCCACTGCTAGCATAACACAACCAATTATGTGCAGTTGAGTGAATCAAGTTGGGTTGCATTGTGGGTAATATAGGTGGCAGATGTTGACAAAAAAAGAAGAATTTGTGAAATAAAATATGATATCTATATATCTCTGGTCCTGTTGCATCGATTTTTATCCCATTTTTATTTATTTTTTAACTCTCCATCGTGAGTTTGTCGACGTTATTGGAGTTTAATGTTAGACTCCCGCAGGCGTGGTGGCATTGATATCTGGATACAAAATGGCTGCTGGAGCTGATCGATGCTGTTTAGACGATGCTTGTAAATACTCCACAAGTGCTGCAGCATGTTTCAGAAGCGACTCTCTGCTATATTTTTAACAAGAATCCGGTCAATTTTCTAAATATAACACCCTGTATAGAATCCTGATAACACAGACAGGGAAAAAAAGAAACCATTTAACCACGTAGCCTCCAAAAGGCTCTTTTCTGTCCATCGTCATTGTGATGTAAAGATAAATGATGAAAACTGCCAAACTGCAGTTAAACTTCTGCAAATACAGAGTCTCTCTATAATTAGTAAAAGCACACAGCTTAATCCACCTCACATCTGAGGGCCTTGTGGTGTCGCTTGCTGACAGTCCGATCACAGCGTCAACCTGAGCAAAGTTTGGGTATCGAGTGCCAAGCTCGTGTTTCAAGGAGCCGTTTAGAAGTTTATTTTGGCTCCTGAAAGCTGGAGGAAAAGGCTCTGACTGAAAGATGAAAACCAGCAGCAGACAGAGAACGTAGAGGTGAAGAGCAAGTGTAGTCTTTATGGTGCGTTTAGGGAGCTTCTATTGCCCTCCTGCGTTTCCGGAGAGGTCCAACAGCAGCAGCTGGAACAGCTGTCACTGGCAGGTATTTACGAGCTAATTGCTCCCATTGAAGTCAATGGAACAGGCTCACTAACAGGCCAAGGTCTAGACCATGATGGGAATTAAACTACAGATGCTGAACGCCGTTGGTGTCGGGTCAAGTCAAATTAGTAACAGAGGAAATAAAAGTGGGCAGAGTTAAAAACAGGTCCGGTTGACAAATGAGGTCCCGCAGACTACAGCTGCAGTGAGACAGTACGCAGAACTTTAACTTAAACGTACTATCAGGAGTTTTAACTGGTTATAAAACAGCCTCTGTTTAATACTGAAGCCTCTATATGACTGACATAAACAGACAAGACCATCAGAGAGAAGACTGGCTGTTCATATATACCAGATGAGTGGACTCAGGCATGATGAGGCACAAATTTCATGACTTTAGAATCGACAAAATCAAAAAGGACTTTAACTTTAACACAGACGTCTTCACTTGGACTTGATCCTTTTGACTTGAAAAGACTTACAACCTTCCCCCCCAAGCCCAAAGAGTTCAAAAGCATGTTATTTAAAGTGTCCCATCATCTCCTGAACACTATTCCTTCCCAGCAAGTTGACACTTTATTTCCAAGATGCACTTGAACCAACATGACAGCATCCAGTCGAGTTGCAGGAGAGAACCACAAAGGACTAACGTTGAAGATTTTGTTTGCATACAAAAACTACAAGTGTACATTATAACTTGTTTAGGACTCAAAACTTGTAACTTGTAACACAATGACTTGGTCTCCCCTCATAAACTGCCACCAGGTCAGATTCCCTTAATCCGTTTTATTACTCTGTTTACTTTGTTTATTTATACATTTTAATCAGTTTTACCGTGTTTATATTTGTCTTACTTTTATTATTTGGTATATTCTTTTATTATTTCTTAGTTTTCATCTTTTCCTAATTTTACCTCCAGTGTTTCCTTACAGCATATTCATGAGATAGTGTTTCCTCTGTTCATGTTTTATTCATTGATTACAAAGATAAGTATTATTGTGGGTGTGTGTGAGGAGAGTGTTTTTTCATGTATGAAACATTTTTACAAATATACGTTACATTTTTCTTATATAAAAAGTGTAATACAAATCAATAGATGGATAGATACTTTATTTATCCCGAGGGAAATTCAAGAAATTGAATTTTTAATTTTTTTTAAAGCTGCAGAACACACATTGAGAGACAATGGTTTGTGATTTACAATGTTGCTGAGGTACAAACACAAAATAAAAACAGAAATATAAAATAAGAGCACAGTGGAAACATCAGAGAAGGTAGGAGGTAGCGTTAAAGAAGAAAATAAAATAAGTAAACTAAACTTAAATAAGTTAAAATCAAAGTCTGATTGATTGTAATCAGTGAAATGAGGCGACAGAAGCACTACCGCCTTTGTCCACAGGGGTCACCAGAGAGTTTCTGGTACAGGCTTTACAGGCTGTCGCCTTCCGTGGAGTCTGCCATGTTGAACTGCCATGTTTCTACAGTAGCCCAGAAGGGACAAACCAAACACTGGCTCTAGATAGTAGCGTTCATGTTTTTCTATTGTTAATTTAAGTGGCTGATTTTAATAGAAAGCGTTAATCGCTTAATGTGAATGTACGAATGGGTCAGATCTGTGCTCCTTCGTTAACTGTACAATAGCGCCCACTACTGGATTTGTGATGAATTGCAATAAACTTGAGCTTTGGTGCTTTGATGAGCCTCTTTTATTTATAACTTCAATAGTTGTACTTCTGCAGTTATCTTGGTAAAAGTAGATCAATCAGTACTGTAATACTGTAAAGTAACGTATTACCCTCAAATGTAAAAATAACTACTAATATGTGATATTATGTTGATTTAAAAGTAACTTGTAGGCGTAGGTGTATATAAATAAAAACAAAAAGAAACAAAAGAATCCTGCACACTTTCAGTCACTTTAGAGAAACGTTTTGGTCCTTGATGTTTAAACTGAGTACAAGTAAAATAAAAATGTCCTGTGAGGATAAATTCTTATTGAAAATAATTACAGTACTTATTTGAGGACAGTAGTTGGGCTGTTGTGTCCATTGAGACCAAACATGACCAAATTGCCTAAAACTAATTAATTGCTCTTCACGTGTCAGACTGGATGATGTTAGGCTGTTGGACTCGGACCAGCACTGGGAACTCTGAGCAGCTGGTTTCTGCATTCAAACCTGGATGGAGGAAACACAGTAGATCTCAAGTATTAACCAGCTTTGGTTATTAAACCTCTCAGGGGAGACACGGTGGTTAGATCATTTACTGTTTGACTCATATTTGTGGATTTTCTCTCAGCTACTGTATGTGTGCCGGAGGAAACATCAGGGGATAACTTCATGACACCAAACATCTTTATACTGAAAATCATTTCGTTAAGAATGTATTAATAATATAATATAAATACTGTCTGTGGTTGACTTTAGATGAATCCGGAGACATAGCGGAAGTAAACACGAGTTTTGGATGCAAGCCGTCCTGCACAATAGTGTACAATATTCTACTTCTCTCTTTACTTTCTATGTAATGGTAATGATGCTGTCACAGTCACACTGCCACTGGATGGCCAGTTTCAAAAGGTCTTAAAAATGTCTCACAGTAACTTAAGTAATGGCTCAAGCAGCCTTTATTCCCTGCGCTTTTTTCCACTTCTGCTTGCTTCCTAACATTTATTTTATAGCTTTCTAAGATTCCAACAACATGAGTGAAGTGATTTAATTTGTCCTAACTCCTAAAACTCTCTAAAGCTCTGGAGAACCAAATTATAAATCTATTAAGACACATTCCAGTTGTTAAGATTAGTTTTGACCATTGCTGTGTGAATATCAATCAGATCCATTTGAGACAGATGAACCCATTATGGTGCAACAGATCAATACAATGATCAGTGTGCCGTCATCATGCATGAATGTTAGAAAATTGTCTTCCGGATAACAAATGAGTCTTTCAGACCAGGTTAGTTTTTCCATTGTGGTTTAATGGCTGACGAGCTACACCGATGAGCCCATAAACAAATAATGGCTCCACTTCTGCTAATTGTGACCAAAGTGGAGTCTGCTGAGCTAACATGAAACTTAACGGTGGGTTTAAATGTGTTTCTTTTGTTTCAGGGGGAAAATCCCTGCAGTACAAAGGAGAGGTGGGATGAAAAACAACCTCCGTAGAGTCTGAGAGCAGCTCACAGAGACGACTCTGACCTCCAGACCGAGAGCTGATCATCTTTAAAACTTGATCAGCTTCAGTCAGCTCAGATATCCTGAGCAGTTCTTCCCTCTTTCTTTCCTAAACAACCTTCCAAGGAGGAACTTTCCCAGTCCGACCCCGGCCATGTGTCCCTTCGTCCCCTCCCTCCTCCTCGTCTTCCTCCTGGCTGCTCCGGCCCTCCTGACCCCATCGACCACGCAGGAGTTAGAGGTCAGAGGTCAGAAGACACCAAGGGACACCAAGCAGGACTCCATAAAGGTGAGTCGTTGGACTGGTGGATTATACCAGGTCCACAGATCGATGGACAAACCCTCCAGTTTAATAATAAGAGATATTCTGTCTTGCAATGTGTGACTCGAACAAGCTGTTTGTTTTTGCTTCTGTCATATTTATAGAAAACTTAAATGTCGTATGTTCAATACAACACAGTTATAATGCCGTTAATAGTCACAACAGAAAAAATGCAAGTTTCCTTTTTAATTAACAAAAAATATATAGACACAATTTCAAAGTGCCCACAAGTGATACCAATATTGGGGGGAAAGGGGATTTATAAATGTATATATAAATATAAATTAGTATTTATTTTTTTACTCCTTTACTCCATTTATAAAACATTGAGTGTTATTATTATTGTTTTGCATCATTGCATGTATATCAATTTCAAGACCAGTGCATGACAGATGTATGATTACTAACTCACTTTTATACTGTGGGTAAATTTCAGAGCCTGTACTTTTTCACTTTTACTTGAGTAAAGAAGTTGAATCAGTACTTCTACATTTACAGTCTTTTATCTGTACATGTAAAGAAGAGTAAAGTTTGTTCTTTTGCCATCTGTGTATGTATCTATGTATATATAAATATAAAATATGTATATGTATACTCACATTAATGAATCCTTCTCCTTCATGTCCTCTCCCCTGTAAACGCAGCCTGCAGTTCAGTCTAATTGGCTGAACTGTTGTCACCTGTCTCGTTACTGCAAACAATTTATTTTTGGCTAATTTTAAATGAGAATAATGTAGAGTTTTTGCTGAAATATCACTATTTTAAGATTATATTTGGTTGTTTCTGCTGATGGAAGCGTTCATCACACATTCAAGAACAATCCAAAATTTAAGAATAAGATGGTCATTTCTGTTTTATACAGTTTCTGATAACTGGTGTTTCAAACCCATCAGTGAGTTGTAGAGTTTAAGATGAGGCCCTGACACACCTGTCATTGTTACAGGTGGTGATCTCCGAGGGCTGTGCCACTCAGGGTGATTCCTCCGACGGCAGCCAGGGAGGTAAAAACCTGCAGTGAAAAGCTATTGTCAACAAATGTCATTTTTCTAACAACTTCATCAGAACTGGGAGCGGTAGAGGAAGTATTCAGACCTTTTACTTAAGTAGAAGTACTAATACCACACTGTACAAATACTCTGTTACAAGTAAAAGTATAGTTCTCCACTCAGGTGTAATTCAGCCTGCTCCTCTCTCTGTTTCTCAGGTAAAGAAATCGACCTGACTCCTGGTTCTCCTCTGATCCTGACCCATAAGATCAAACTGGTCCAATCAGTGTCAGGATCCGGGTCTTGCGGCTGTGAGGCAGACTTTGCTGCCTTGCGGGAGCGTCTGGAGAGGCTGGAGAGGGAGGTGTCGGCCCTCCGGGAGAAATGTGGAGGAGCTGATGGAGGCTGTTGCACCTCCAAGGAGAGCAAAGGTAGAGTCAGTTGGATGCTGGAATAACAAACAGTTTGCTAACAAAGTCAACATAAAGACTTAAAAAGAGACGATATGTCAAAGATGTTTTCACAACTTCTTTCTGCTGCCCTCAAGTGGCCCAAAAAATCAGTTATTTAAGGTGTAAAGCCCAGAAAAAAAAAAAAAAACATAAACCCACAAAAA
>JAGRRF010005532.1:1536930-1554709 GCA_019097615.1 Morone chrysops
TCTGTAACGTGAAATCACCAAAACTGTTCCCACTTTAGGCGACTATAGTGTGCTTTCTCTAAGAAGCTTGATTGAGAAAATACATTTTCAGGACCTTTAACCTCCATTAGTTTGTCTAGACAGTCAGTGGGAATCAAAACGAAGTCTGGGGGCCCTCAGGGGTCCCATGATTTCCCATCATCCAAAGTTAACTGCTTCAATATAGAGACAATCATGTCGTCTTTAAGGCTTTTCCAGTAGAGTGTTAACAGGCCAAGAAATAAATCCAATAAAGCACTTAAAAGCAAAGTCTTTCTTGTTGATGTTGTAAATAAAATAAATCTCCAGTGTGTCATTTCTGCTCTGTTGATTATTGCCTGAGCACAAAGGGATGCAGCGCAAAACAGAAGATAAACATAAAGCCTGTATCCTTGAGAATGAACAAATAATGTTAATCTCCATGTTTTCATGTCTGAGGAGCCACTTGTAAACGAGATGGTGTATCTCAGCGAGCTCATCTTCATCCACTAGGGGTGTAAAAATATATCAGTACACTTACTCTTCCATGTAGTGGAGCTCAGTGTGGTTGGCTATGACCGCCACCATCTTGGCAGTCCTGACTCTGCCGGCTAATCCAAAAATGGGCGAAGAGGTGGAGCTGAATGAAGCCTGGTTATTAAAAACAGCTGCCTGTGTTGGCACCCACCCGTCACTCAAAGTGACCACGTCCTTAATTATACGTAACTTTAAGCATTCATATAATTTAAACAGGTGAGTAAGAGTACAGTTCTCATGAACGGGGAAATTAGCTACAGAGACCAAAACCAATTTGTCTACCAGGCTGTAAACATGTTTATTCCTGCTGTAAAGTTTAATATGGGGCTTTATGGAGACTGACTTACTGCTGGAGCCAACCTCTAGTGGCCGTTACAGGATCTGCAGTTTCTGTAACTTCAGTATTGGCTTCACTTGCATCCATAGAGGTTGCCGCTTGGCATTGCAATTTTATGTTTATTGTTGTCATGTTTAAACCCTTTAAAGATAACAGTGCTGTAATCTGTGTTCAGACATTTGACTCTTCCACTCACACAAAAAGTAGTGCTATGGTATCGGATGGATGCTAAAGTGGATAAATACAAACGCAGCTTTGTTCTGATTTCATTAAAAAAGTAAAGTATTTTGTTTTATAATGATTGACTACACCACCCTCTCATCCACATTTATAAGTACTTTAAAACCTCCATCCTGAACCCAAATCGGACTCTAAGACATATAAAAGAAAGATGATTATAGTTTCTAAATCTGGCCGCAGTCATGTGTTGCACCATGACAACAAATACAAATACACATCTTCTCATATGACCTAATATAATTCTTTTGGTTTTATTAACAAAACAAACCAGAAGAACCCACTGTATACCAATGAAATGTTTTTCAGCCATTATCGTCTGTAATGACACATCTGGAGTTTGGTGCGGTTACTTTGCTGCACAGCATGTGTTTATAGAACTGCTGAACTCTCTGTTTGTTGAAATATCTGCGCAAAACCTGCAAACAGAATCTCTTTCAGTGACATCTCACATTAACACTTAACCCAGAGGCTTATCAGGTGATGATACTGCACATAAAGGTTGCTGGTTCACAAGATTTCCTCCCTAATCTGGGAAACAATTTAAGCAAATCTTTTTAGCAAAATCTTCTGTAATATGAAAAAATATGAAATAATATTATTATGTTGTACCTGTAACATGCTTAATATGTTATCTAAATGAATGATCTAGTATCTCATAATGTGATAAAAGCACTGGTGAAACGCTGCAGTGGACCTTTAACACTGATGGCCAAGTTACCTTTGAGCAAAGCACAACAACCTCCCACATTAACTGGCTGCAGAGCCTCACTCTGGAGTTTCCTCAGATTAATAATTGTTCAAATATTAAATCAATACAAGTTGGGTCTGACTCCAGTTCTCAGTTCATATATTTCTCCTCACATCTCATCATTCATCTCTTTCTGCTGTAACTCTTCATTACAGCTGGAAGCAGATTCACTCACAATCTGCCCAATCGTGTGCACGTGTCTTTGTGTCAGCCAATCGCATGAGTTCATATTACTTCACTGTTCTGCTGCTTTCACTGACTCATCCTGCATACACACACACACACACACACACACACACACACACACATACACACAGACTGCATCGACCTCCTGCTGCAGAGTTTGCAGACAGATGACAAATTTACCAACTATTTAAGTCTTTTAACAATTATTTTTATTGAGAGCAGAATGATACTCTCTCTAATACTGTCCGTCCCTTCCCTTTTCTTTTATAGTGAACACACACATAAACAGACTGAGTGAACACGCAAAAAAAAACACAAGGAAATCAACAACAGTGAAACAAAAACAAAGGAAAAGTTTGGATCAAAAGAAGAATGAATTTATGCCTCCTACCACAATCTGTTGTCACTGTTATGCACATACTGATACAGATGTAATACCAATATGTCTGCGATTGGCCAAAAACTAATTGGTCAACAGATATATCAGTCGGGCTAATTCTCATATTCAAAATGTTAAAAAGGCATCTACTCCTTCTACCTTCTTAAAAAATCCACAATCTATAAAATATGGAGATGTAGTTAACTTCTTACATTTTCCTGCTGGACACAAGATGTCTCCTCCTTCACTGTAAAAGTCCATTCTCAGTGTTCTGGTGGATCTCACTGTATACATTGCATTCTAGACCAAACTATTTGTGATGTCAAAAATCACACTTTCCACCTTAAAATCCGATTTTCATTGAGGACAGAGAAACTTTCCACTTTCAGAAGATGAATGTGAAAACATCTTTCTAGTGTCAGACGGCACAGACATCATTCAAACATCACACTGCAGGAACAAGAACAAACACTGATTTTACTCTGATTTTAATCTCAGTATTTGAGTAAATGTATTTAGTTGCTCTGAATGTGTGAGTGTGTGTCACTTTAATTATGTTGGACAGAATTATGTGAGATTCAGTCCATCACTCACGAGTGGAGCTGACCTCAGGACTGATCACGTTATAAACTGGCAGAGCTTAAAGCATGAGCTAACTACAGTGTGTGTGTGTGTGTGTGTGTGTGTGTGTGTGCGTGTGTGTGTGTGTCCTCAGCTGTCTGCCCAGTGTGATCTCAGTCTCAACCTCCTCCCAGTCCAGTGCAGCTTCCCTCCACCCTCCTCTTGACAACAGCACACACACAACCACACACATACACACACAAGGGGGGATAATTAGTGCGTTACACTTTAATTAGAGCAGATTAGACCTCCGCCTGCCATCATCCCACCCCCCTAAATACTAAATCAGGATGATGAATGAAGAGTTTTCTGTTCTAACTCTTTCAAGACATGAACTTCCATTATTTAAACTGCGGTAAACCAAAGTTTCCATCACTGCCCTGACAGAGGCGAGCCCTGAGGATGGTAGTCCATCAGTCCACTTTAGAGCTACATTACTCAACTATTCAATTCAATTCAATTCAATTTTATTTGTATAGCGCCAATTCACAACAGAAGTTATCTCAGGGCACTTTTCAACTACTGGCTACTTGATTTCTTAGGGAGGCTTATGATTGTCAGATGTTGAAGGTTTATGGTTTTGGTAAACTGCCTTAATTTTCTTAGTCCTTTGCACCCCCCTTAGAATGGCTAAATCATCAGGATGTTGTTTGTTCTGTTAAACACTTGTGCAGAAGCCTGAAGGGGTACAATTTCCAGTAGAAAAAAAGCTAATACAAGACATCAAAACATTTTTATGGATCTGAAATATGTTTTTGTTCCTCAAGCTCATCATCTCGCCACCCCTCACACATTTTGTTTTTAGATGCTCTTAATGTCAGCACATCAAGGCCATGGCACTCTCATGTCTGTTTCTAATTTCCTCTATTTCTTTCTTTCTACCTTTAAAGTCTTATGCCCCCACCACTTCAACATGCCACATTCAACAGTAATGCACACAGAACAATATCCAAACCTGCTGAAAATCAACTTTAATCACTGACATTATCTCTATTATCCCAGAATGTTGAAGCTATGTCCATTGGGTACATCTGGTACCAAACTGATAGAGTACAAGTATTTGTCAAAAAGATAACAACAAGAATATAACACTGATAAAATGGAAGAAGGCCAAATGACAGATCAGACAATAGTCTAGACTATTGTCCAACGTAGATGATCACATTTCACTATGGCCTTTTGTACAAATGCAGTACATCCCCCCTAAAAACAGTTTAACCTATCTGTCTCTTCCACTCTTTCCCCCTCCATCTCCTTCAGGTGCAGGTTGCTCCATCAAACCAGAGATCGACGAGTGTCCCAACGAGTGCAGCGATCAGGGTCGTTGCGTGGACGGCAAGTGTGTCTGCTTCCCTGGTTATAGTGGACCAGACTGCAGCGAGTCCAACTGTCCCGGAAACTGCAACGACAACGGAAGGTGTGTGAACGGACAGTGTATATGTGATCCCGGTTTCACTGGTCCCGACTGCTCGCTGAAAAGCTGCCCCGATAACTGCAACAACCGTGGGAGGTGTGTGAACGGCAGGTGCGTGTGTGACAGCAGCTTCACAGGTCCAAGTTGCTCAGATGAATCCTGTCCTGGAAATTGCAACAACAAGGGGCACTGCGTCAACGGACAGTGTGTGTGCAATCCTGGATTCACCGGCCCAGACTGCTCCAAGAAGGCATGTCCCAACAACTGCAGCGACCATGGAAGGTGTGTAAATGGTAAATGTGTGTGTGACAGCGGATTCACTGGTGCTGACTGCTCTGAGAATTCATGCCCAGGAAACTGCAACAACAAGGGGCGCTGCGTTAATGGACAGTGTGTCTGTAAAGCTGGATTCACTGGACCAGATTGTTCCAAAAGGGCCTGTCCTGATAACTGCAACAAACGTGGCAGGTGTGTAAACGGTAAATGTGTGTGTGAGAGTGGCTTCACCAGTGCAGACTGCTCTGAGATTGCCTGTCCTGGAAACTGCAACAACAGAGGGCGCTGTATAAATGGGGAGTGCGTTTGCGATGATGGATTCAACGGGCCAGATTGCTCGGAAAAAACATGCCCTAATGACTGCTACGACCGCGGAAGATGTGTAGATGGTAAATGTGTGTGCGACAGTGGCTTCACTGGTGACGACTGCTCAGAGAAGGCCTGTCCAGGAAACTGCAACAACAGGGGGCGCTGCGTTAACGGACAGTGCGTTTGCGATGATGGTTTCACCGGTGAAGACTGCTCAGAGAAAGCCTGTCCAGGAAGCTGCAACAACAGGGGGCGCTGCGTTAACGGACAGTGCTTTTGCGATGATGGTTTCACCGGTGAAGACTGCTCAGAGAAAGCCTGTCCAGGAAACTGCAACAACAGGGGGCGCTGCGTTAACGGACAGTGCATTTGCGATGATGGATTCACCGGTGAAGACTGCTCAGAGAACGCCTGTCCAGGAAACTGCAACAACAGGGGGCGCTGCGTTAACGGACAGTGCGTTTGCGATGATGGATTCACCGGCGAGGACTGCTCTAAAAAAGCTTGTCCCAACAACTGCAGCAACCGTGGGAAGTGCGTGAATGGGAAGTGTGTATGTGACGTGGGCTTCGCCGGGCCAGACTGCGCCGCCAAAGGCTGTCCGAATAACTGCAACAACAAAGGACGGTGCGTCAAAGGGAGGTGCGTCTGCCGTCGTGGATTCACCGGACCAGACTGCAGCCAGTGTGAGGAGGGGATGACGGGACCCAATTGTGATATCGGTGAGTCAAACCCCTTTATTATCCTTAATCCTTAATTAAAACTGGTCTTCAAAGGAGACCTGAATCATGTAAATCATGGCTGAGCCAATGTTGAAATACCAATTCTGAATCTTCTCAATCTGACTGTAAACCAAAATGTCACGTGACAAATTACTAAATCAAGTTAAAAATGCCTTTCTATCAAGAATGTAGTCTTTATACAGTTTATTACTATTACGGGAACTATTAGCCATCTTCCCATCTGAATAAAAAACAGTAGGCTAATGCATTTGATAATATTCTGCCCTGCAGTACATTTAATCAGTCCAAAGTTTATAACACTGTTGTAAAACAAGTTTTATGGTGCATCTATACAAAAACATGACAAACAAACAAATGTATCTGCTAACACCACTGACTTGTGGTGTACCACAAGGTTCTATTCTTGGTCCCTTTCTGTCTGCCTTAAATATGATTCAGTTTGGGAAGACAAGTGGTTTTGCGGTGTAATGTATCACTTCTATGCAAATGATATGCAATTATAAATCTCATTTAAGCCCCAAAATGTCCAACAATTCTACATAACTGCCTCAAAACCATAGAAAGTTAGATAATGTCATATAATCTAATATGACAATTCGCTCATTACCTTTGTCCTCAAGGTGAAGGAAAGCGTTCTTCATCTGTTAATTTACCTTCTAATTTGACCAGCATGTGGCATGTATATTCCTCCCTATTTTTCCCAGTTTACATGAATTAATTGCATCCCATCTAGACTTTGGTAACTCTCTTTTCATTTGCCTTAATAAGACATCATAGATTTGCTTACATGCAGCCCAGAAAGCTGTTAGAAACTGCTTTCCTAGGTCTTTTTCCTGGTTTCCTTTAGTCCCAATTCAAGATTCATGTGATCTCTTTTAGAACCTTGTGTGCTCAGGCACAGTCCTAAAACTAAATGTGATTGTGACTTCAGAGCAAGCTTTTAAACTTTTAATCTCGGTCCTCTTAAATTTAGGAAAGAGATCTCAATTCCAAGATCCTGTTAACACATTTAAAATGTTACTCAGTTACTCATGTTCAGCCTTTGTTTTTTAGATTCTTATATTGTGTCTCTTTTTTAAATCTTTTTTTTTTCTGCTGTTTACTTACCTATTTTTTTTTACTTACTAACATCTGCTGCATCATTACAGGTTGCAGCAAAAACCTCATAAAATCACACATTTCCTCAACAGTGGCCATGTTTAAATATCCCTCTCCACCATCACTTTGGCTTTGTTTTTCCCCATGTGGGTTAGTGGTTTATACCATCAGGGAGAAAACTTTACATGTTTGGTATGTAAGCAGTGCTTGCACATCCCAGATGCTTTGCTGTAGTGTAATATCTTTTCACATAATAACTTAATGGGTCTCACACACGAGAGCAGTCAGTTTGTCATTTCTGGGAAGATGTAGTTGATAAATGTTTTACAGACTTTGGGAATGTTTTGCTTTGACACTGAACTGTCGGGTCATTCAACACCTGCTTTCCATCAATGATCGGATCTTTTCATCCCTGACAGACACATTTCAATTTCTACTGACTAGATAATTTGGTGCATTATTATTTGCAGTGACTTGTGTTGTTGTTTTTGTTGTTGGCACTGCTGTTGCCAGGCTACGTTAGCATATTAGCTCGTCTGTTTGGAGCTGCAGTGATTTGAGTGACGGAACTGTTTCATTAACGGAGCAGCGGGATCCAGAAGTGCTGCCCATAAAACTCCCTCAGACTGCTGCGTAATGGCTGAAACAGGACAAACACGTGTGTGAGTGTTAAGTGTTTTACCAAATGTAACCAACCTCTGAAGGAAGGGAAGTCCCACAATCTCAAGCCCCATATGAGAGGGAGAGAGAGATTCCATCCACCTGTTTTTATGCACATATTCCCCATAATTTGTGAAAATGTTGCTATTGTTTATAAAGATACCTGAATGGAGACCCCAGAAATTCAAACAAATGTTGCAAATGTTTTGTGGCATATTGAAAAAAGTGAAGATGAGATAAAGATTGATGGAAACCACTTCAGCTCCTCTTCCTCTTCTTTTTGTTTTATGTCCTGAGTATTCTGTAGATCCAGAAGCATACCCACAGTTACATATATTTTATTGGCTTTAAAAGTTGAGTAATCGCTCATTGCCAGGGTTGACTAGCTTCAACCATCACTCTCAGAACAGACTGGATCTTCCATTTGTGAGTTGACTGGTAGGTGTGAGTGCTACAATAATAGACCTGCATATTCATACATAAAAATTGATGTAATGTTATTATGATCCCCATCCGCTCCCCTTTTGTCCCGTTATGTAATAAATGAGCCTCAAAGCGAAGTGTGCAGCTCTGTGCACCTCCTGCAGGATTGTGCGGAGGTGGTTTAGAACATATAACTGCTGTGAAACTATCAGAAAATGAGGTTCTGTTTCTCTGATTTATTAATTTCATTCTGTGTCCTCACAACAACGTGTCCTTGATTTTGTTGCTGAAGAAGAGTTGCTGCTGCTGTGTTGATTTATTCTTGTTTAACCATCTTTAGAATCTGCCTATAAAAGCAGCTGGTGGAGAAAATGTGATTTGCAGTTTCTTGCATTTTCTCTTGGAATTTGTATTCCAAGAGTGTAATATGTGTTTTATGTTTCTAAATGCATGTGTGAGCGTGTTTGGTAGCCAACCACATAAATGCCCCTTTGTTTCTCAGTTCAGTGTGTGTGCAGAGCGCACATTGGACTTCAGTAATTGGTTACCAGAAACATTACGTCAGATGCTCAGTGACCCACTGCGCAGTGAATTTTTCAGCACTAATTTTATGAGAAACTCGTGCAGTAAAACAAATCTGAGAGTTATTATCGAGTACGCCTTCAGTGTGCGCTTCGTGTTGGCAGCTTCAGAGTGCCACATGTGTCAGCTTGCGCTTTATTGAACGGCTGTTTATGTAAAAGACTCATGTATATATGAAATGTAGATGGAACATGACAGAAAATAAATGATTCTCGTGGTGAATTGCTTTATAAAAACATTCATAAAACTCTCTGACTCTTTCTAGAATTGAATACAACTTAAGGAAACTTTCTTTTGCCCAACTGGCAGTTTATTAAAAACATGAAAACAGAAATACAACAGCAGCTCGGGTGGTATGAAGGCTTTATATAGTAAAACACAACTTTGTCATTTAAATAACAACAGAAAACTTTGCCAAGATATTCCAGTTTTATAATTTTGCAGACTGTCTGTCTGTAGCTTTTCAGATGAGAAGATTTGCTGCTTTCTGTTGTAAACTGAATATCTTTGTATTTTGGACTGTTAGTCAGACAAAACAAGATATTTGAAGACATCTCTTGGACTTCTGGGACACTGATCACTAAAGTTGAAGCACTGTTTTTCTTTTTTCTTGATACTTTTACTCCACAACATCTCAGAGACAAATATTGTTTGGTCTCTTGAGAAGGCTCTTTCATAGGGTCTGTTTACTATGATCTCACAGATGTTCATGGTAACCTTCCCTAAGCTGAACTAAGGGCCTCCGTGGCCCCAAAATCCTGAACCTGAATGTAACCCTTGATGAGAAAAACATCCTCACCGCCTCAACTGTTTCATTTTCAGATAGAACAGTTTGTCTTATTGTTGTGCTGCCAGTGAGCGACGACGTGATCAAGGCCGATGCATCACTCTGTGTTCATGAGGTGGACGTCTCAATTTTCAGCTAAATTCAGCAGCAGCACAGACGGTTCATTTGTTCCACTGCATCAATCACACGAAACAGAAAAAACAGACACGAGGGAGAAAAACGTCTCTCAGATGAAAAACTCAAAGAGGACAAAAGACTTCAATCAGATTTTCCGAATCCAAAAGACATTTTTGAGAATTATTATCTTTGCTAAAAGTCTCATCTGCTCCTCTTTTCAGAAAATATTTTACATTATACTGTATATGTACTTATACCAGACTTATATTATATTATATTATTAACATTACATATTTTTTTTATCACTGGAAAACCTGATGAGTTAATTTAACTAGACATTCATTCTTGATTACACACCTTATATTAGTAATTTTAAGTGGCACTGAAGTTCTTAATCTTTATTTGCACTGTTAAAATAAAATATGTTCTCAAAAGTATTTAATTAGGAATGTTTCTGTAACTTATAAAACTAAGTGTCACCTAAATTTTCTATTTAAAGCTGCTACTGTACAATAACATATTTCTTTATGGCAGTAAAATACCTTATTTTATATTGCATTGTGGGAATATTTTACTGTATATTTAGGTAAAGTAATATTCCAGTATTAGTAAATTAAGGTTAAATAATATTGATATTAGTAGTTATTATAATTAGCAGTAATATATATAATAATAACATTAATATAACTAAATATATTTCAGTACGATATAATGAAATACAGCAGAAATGGACTAAAATACAAAGTACAGTAAAAGCCTGTATTGTAGTAATAGAGTATTGTTCTTTATACTGTGAACTGCATTATAGTACAGTTACATTTATTGTGAATCAAAACAGCAACTTGCTGGCAACCGTGCTGCCAGTAACTTACTGTAAATATACAAGGAAATGATTTACAGTGTAAAAGGTTGAATTATTTAAAATCCTTTATAATAATAGTTGTTGTCAGATGAGGGTGGGGCCCCCGCCACAGCCTCTGAACCATTTCGTTAACCAAATCACACACATTCAGGCTCTTATGTGATCTCCTTTAATGTAAGAACTAATTTGCAAGTTAATTTCTTCACTTTCATTCACTGAGCCTCCCCTGAAACTGTTGGGAGCCCCCCCCGGAGAGACCCACCTCCCACTTTGAAAACCTTTACTCTTATTGTCCATAATAAGATAATTATGTGAACATACACAGTGACAGTCTCTCTCTCTCTCTCTCTCTCTCTCTCTCTCTCTCTCTCTCTCTCTCTCTCTCTCTTTCTCTCTCACCAGTCATGTCAGGTGTTTCTCAATTGAGTACTCGGGACATCACAGAGACGTCTGTCACTCTGGTCTGGACTCCGCCTCCCGTCCAGTACGAGACCTATTACATCACCTTCACCAGCCAGGTAAGATGGTGGAGCTCCAGTGTGTCGCACTGAGGAGGATCTATGCAATATAATGTTCATAGATGTGTTTTTATTATTGTATAATCACCCTACACACTTGGAAGGCAAACAGTATTCAGTTGGTTGCAGTATGTACACTAGACGCAACTAGATCAGTGGTTTTCGTTCAGGGACCTCTTTCTATCATTTACTCACTGCAAGTTTGTGTAAAACGAGAGATTTAGATGAATTTTGAGCAGATTATTTCCTGTTGAGGGAACTTTTTATACAATTATCTGTCTGTAATATGTATTTATTATCATTTTGTAACAATCATACAGACTTAATGGGCTTTTTTTGTGACAAATTCAGTGTTTTCTTATCCCTGATCCTTGGCCATTGTTCTATTAGACAATTTACTTGGTGAGATGCCTACTGTGTATATTTTTCAAGGTTTTTTTACACCCCTTAAAAGCAAGAAGGCATTGTGATCCCGACTCCTAGGTTGGGAATCACTGGTTTAAGGGATAAAAAAAAAAACTAATGAAATGAAGGTAGATTAGGAAACTCTAAAACTAAGAAAAGATACATAAAAGTAAAATATTAAATCAGAAATAAAGGTAAAAATAAAATATTAAATATATAAAAGGTGAAAATAGAATTGTTGATATTCATGCACAGACCAGATTTTTACTTCATTGGTCACAATCTGTACAACACAGAGGCAAAAAAATAGATAAAAACGCATATTTCTAGAAATAATTCAGACAGCAGATGTTGTCGACGGTCACCAAAACAACCCGCAGTTGCTCTCAGAGAGTCCTCGCTGTCCCGGTATTCAGGACTCTGAGAGCCTCCTTACACTCGCTCCTGTAGAGACAACAGAGAAGAATGCAGGACAATCTGCTCCTGATCCTGCAATTTACACAAGATCCTCGGGGAGATTTAAAAAATGACAATGAGGTCTGCAGACACGACCGTAAAACCCGCTGTGCATCACCTTAAACAACCTCACCCTGCAAATACAAGCCAACTGTACATTGAGGTGTACGAAAAGGTGAAACAAGAAGAAAACGGGACCCTTAAAATCCAATTTAAAGAACCTCCAAGAATGATTATTTGAACAAAACTCTGAAAACAGCTTTAATTGACATTAAAGGTCAGATGTTATTGATTGTGTGTACAGATTCTGTTAGTGATGATCAACTTGAAAAGACATTTCACTGAATCTTTTCCATGACAACAAGAATAACAATAATCATGAAATTTCCACCAAAGCTTGAAATGATGACAAACATTAAATTCAACAAGGATTCACTCTGCAGCTGCAGGATTCATTTCCACCACAAACACAAGACACAAAATGTCCGCTGAGATTTCTTCTTCCCACAGTACTGATGATAAATTAACTGTTACATTTGTTTTAGGGCCAAAACGCACTACAGCAAGTCACATTGTCATATGTTTAGTAGGTTTATAGCAGTGTGTCTGAAATGGGAGTATGCTCACCCCAAGGGGTAAAATATGTGAATTTAAAAAATGCATAATTCCTAAAAGAATTATGGTATTATTTTGTATGCAATCGTTAACTGCAGTTGCCTCCTCAAACATAAAGACAAAAATTTAGATTTGGATTTAGATTGATACTTTATTTATCCAGAGGGAAATTCAAGCATCCAGTAGCAGCATACAAACATACATTAGACATACATTCAAATTCAAATTAACCTATAACACAGTAGCCGTACAAATTTAACCTGAGATAAATCTGAATTTAAATTCAGATTAAATAATGTGCAGAGAAACTAAAATCTGCCGAGAAGTTAAATATATGCAGATAAATTAAAATCCAGTTTATCAATAAAAGAGCAACTTATCAAAAAAGTACAGTGCAACAAAAATGTTCGCTTGTTGTTGCACGATGACAAAAATATTTGGTCTCCCATGAATTTAATGATGGATTCTAAACATTTGAGTTGAAGAAGAAGATTTACCCAGTTAATCCCCAATTGAGAATTTATGTTTTCCCTTGAGATTTACACATATACGTAAATCCGAAATACCATCATGTACATGAGACTTATAGACATGCAAATGTGGAGAGATGGTGGAGTGATGAGCTGCCACCTCTCTAGCTGTCAGTCTACACTCCATCTATATATTTTTACATATTTTACCTTTTTATTTAGTCTTATAGGCTATAGGGTACTACCACTGGTTTAGATTATAGAGAAGGAGTTAAAGTAATGTTATCAACAGGATTTGCTTTCTTTCCAAGCTGTATCTGGTAACCTCTGCAGAAGTGCTCCAGGTGGATAGATACACTGTTGTTTGTCCAGGCTAGCTGTTTTCAACTGCTTCCAGTTGTTATGCTAAGCTAGGCTTTGGTACCTTATATCTTAAGAGGCCGCGTGTCAAACACTGGCCCTAGATAAGGGCTGGTCATGTTTTTTGTGGCCACTGTAGTTTCTCCTGCATGCTTGCAGGTGAGCAGTATTCAGTTGGTTGCTACTTACTAGACACCTTTTAAATCCTACACAGTGGACCTTTTAAGAGTTTGCTGTAAAAAACATTTTTGTTCAACTTTAAAGGAGCAGTGTGTGGGATTCAGTGACATCTAGTGTTGAAGTTGCAGATTGCAACCAACTGAATACTGCTTGCTTTTCAAGCGTGTCGGAGAAACTACAGTGGCCTAAAAACCTGTGACAAATTAAGAATCAGTGTTTGGTTTGTCCCTTCTGGGCTACTGTAGAAACAAGGTGGTTCAACATGGCGGACTCTGCCAGAAGAGGACCCACTCCCTCTGTTTCCCCTTTCCCTTTAAGGTCTAACTTCTGTTTTTAGACACTTTTCCATCCTTATAAGAAGACATTGTTAAATGATACATGGCTCCAGTCAAAATATTCTAAAAACATCACAACATAGTTAAAAATATTTCGCCCTTTAAAAAAGTGGACAGTGAGTGATGGTATGTTTTGGCTTTTCATTTGTTGGAGCCGCAGCCAGTCATGACAGAGAATCATCAGACAGAATGATCTGTGAAACTGACTTAAAGTCCCAGAGGAGATGTCTCTGGACACCATAAACAGTGAATTACAGCAGGATTTTATGACGTTACAGTTCACTGACTCTGCACACTGCATGTTGGTTTAAGAGCAAAGTGCTGCTTTCATGTTTCCATGACAGAATCTGAACCTTATAGTCTCTTAAAGGGTTCAGAAATACTGGTTTTAACACATTAAAGGAAAAGTAAACACAGATAAAAGTGTACATTTGTCATTTTTAGGATAATTTTTAAGTACATTATCTGTCAGCCACCAAAATCTGAGCATGAAACCGTGGTTTTAAAACATTTCAGTGTTTGAATTTTGGATAAATGTGGGGGGTTTTGGGACAGTAGGAAGCTTTGATGAATTATTCAGGGAGTAAATAATTTCTGTGCTGCAAATCCAATTAAGAATAATTTGTAGAAAGTCCCAAACATTATTCAGCAGTTTTGCAGATTACCTCTAATGAATCAAATCAGGATCCTGGTCCATGTCAGGAGGGCAGAGACAGACTTTATTTCCATGACAAACACTAAAAAAATCTGCCGTTAAATTCAAAGTAATCCTCAGGGAGTCTCAAGATCTCAGGGAGTCTCAAGATGGCAACAACAAATCCTTCTCTTCCCTGGAAAAAAATATTGACTCCTTTTGCCGATGTTTGGATAAAAATGCCAAGTTTAATATATTCTGACTAACTCTTCCTACCCTGACCTCATCGAGAAAGAGAGAGAGAGAGAGAGAGAGAGAGAGAGAGAGAGAGAGAGTGTGTGTGTGTGTTATCTAAACCACGAGTTAATCACTCAGCAGCAGAGGTTTTCTCTCTGCTCTGCAGAAGCCAAATGAGAGCATCAAATGTTTATGAAAAATTCATAAATCATTCAGGATTTATTCCTAAATAATAACTGACTGCAGCTGAATGCACACACAACCTCATTCGAATCGCTGCTTCAAATTCAAATGATGAATGTGCAAAGAGATTAAAATAAAGGATAAAGGAGGATAAAAACTACAAACACAGAAACACAGAAACCACCAATTTAGTTTCACTCTGTACAAACAAGGAGCAGAAAATAAATGAGCACTTTATTCCATCAAGTAGAAAAACTTACTGTAGTTTTGTTATTTCAAGATAAAATAAATACAATCAGCACAATAAATAACTGTAAATGTTATGTGCACTTAAAAATGTTAACATTAAAATAAACTATTTAACCTGTTTCACCCTCTCGACTCACCACCAGGTCAACTTAGACCGCAGTTACAAAAAAATCACAATGAAAAATTGTCTATTTAAATAAAGGGTGTGAATGTTTTCTGTCCAAACTGTATCTTATTATGAAGTATTTTAACAATAAAGTTATATAAATAAGACCTTTGTAAATAGAAGAGCAAGTTGTGATCAAAAGATCTGAGATTATTTTTTCATCCACAATTACATGCATGGTATCAGTGGAAGCTAGAAATTCTGAGCTTTCCAATAACCCTAAATGCACCACCATAAGTATTTCACAGTGAGAGTCACTTCCTGGTAAAACCAGCGTTCAGACTTCACATTTTACATTGAGATGCAATTAAATTGGCAAAGACAATTAAGATTTGGTGTTTTACAAAGCAGGAACGTCAGTAAACTAGTGATTTATAAAATAATGAATATAAGTGATAGTTTGTTGATGAATCTGCAACCTGCAGCCGAGTGCCGGCCAGCCGTTACAGACTGAGAGTGTTTATTAATCACCACATCCTCTGATTTATATCCACACTTACACTGCTGCACCTACATCAACCACAGTCAGGGTTCCAGCTGCTTTAAGAGATAATTTTCCAGGAGTTGTTGTCGACAGCAGCACAAGCGGTCTGGCACTGACGCAGTTTAACTCCTCCTGTTCATGGTCGTTCATGATGTGTCAGGTTCATTAGGCAGGCAGGCAGTCAGTGTGAGCTCACTTTTGTGCTACGCTTGGCTGTTCTCACCACAACCGATATTTCTACTGTGGTCTCTGACAAATGGACTACAGTTTCCCTCTAATCGTAACATTAATTTGGCCACAGCCCATAAGAGTTCAAGTCAAGTATAATTCATCTTATTTTACATAAAAGTTGTCTAGTGAGCTGTTAAAATACAATTAAAGCACATTTGGTCAGCTCTCAGCCCTCCAAACAAACTTAGATCCATTAGTTAACACTCCAAATGATCTCAGACCCTCTGAAACTTGTTGCTGCTCCAGAAACAATATTCAGTTGTTGCTAATCTATAATGCTAGTTTAATGTGAAAAACTACAACCGGTTTTGAAAAACTATTGTATGGATAATAGCCTAAAACTATGTGAAAATTCATAGTTTTTGGTCAGATGACATCAAAAGTGTATGTATGAAAGAAACCAGCTGCAGAGGAACTAGTGTGAACAGAGGGAGGACTGAGGCCCATCAGACCTGAAGTGGACCAGGAGGAGAGTCCCTTTTCTGCTGGTCCACTTTAAGAGGACTGAGTTTGGTTAATTTAAAAGGGACTATATGTGAAAACACCCTTAATAACCAGGTGTTTCAGCATGGGACCCCTAAAGGTAGCAAGGAGAGACGTCCTCAGTGTCCTCACCCTTGTTTCATTAAAATAAGATTATATGAAATCACGTTCTGTTCATAACAGAGATAAAAAAAAAAGGTTTATACAGTATAAGAAAACAGGACAGGGTAAATATAATGATGGAGTTGGGTACATTTAGGATCACAGAAACAACATAAACAGGAGTTCAGGTTGGACATTGACGTCCCCATCCAGCTGAATGAACCGATGAATGATCTCCGTTTGAAACAAATCACCAAACAAATGTTTTTTTATGAAGTCAATCTATAACAAACATCCTCATGTTCATAATATTTCATGTTGGTTTATTCAAACATGAAAGTGTTTGTGCTCACAGATCAACAGACACATGATCACACTGCAAACAGCTTGCTGTCGACTCCAACCTAACCCAGCTGGTTTATATAAGAGAGGTGGCTGCAATGAATCCTGGTCCTCTTTAGTTAGACAACAAACACTTTATGGTACAAAAATGGAACGAGAGCGTACTGAGAATATTTCTCCTGTATACGATGTGTATGTGGGAATCAGAAAACCATCTCTAAAGCAGGAAATGTGACCTTAAAATCCAAGGTACTGCCATTAGCTGGTTTTGTTGGATTGGATACGGCAGTGGATTCATCAAGTTCTGGATTGAGTATGGAGACAGATGTGATGCCATTTGGCTGGTATTGATGGATGTGATGTGACAGGAGGAGGGAGCAGCCATATTTTGATGCAGCTAGATTTACTTTTTGTCTCTGAATCCTCTTTTTTTATCCAAATGCGCCACAGCCCACCAGACTCCACTGACAAAACCAGTAATTTTACCTTTTTGCCACTGACAGACTCAGACTGTTATTCTGAGTGTAAAGATTCCTTTTTCCTACAGATATAGACCTTTAGTTTAATGAGAAACATCCGTAATATCACTATCATTCTCCACCGATATCATCGTAACAGTGTAACTTCACTCAAAGTGGACAGAAACAGAATAAGTCATTATAACCGTCTCTGTTAGTGTTTCCAACAATCACCAACTCTGGTTTGGTGGAAATAATAAATCCTTAATTCACTGACGTAGATGATAAAAGCAGCAGTTTCAGTCGTTCCGTGTGCTGAGACCTGAACGATGTTCAGGGATCTGAACAGAGAGGGAGTGTGAGCCTTAACTCTGCTGTATACTGTCTTCATATCGCAGTTAGTTGCTGTCCTAGTTGGTTCATTAAAGGCCGTGCTATGGTTAGAACATTAATATAGCAGCAAAGTCAACTTCTGACTGGAAACAGAACATTGTCTCATCTCAGTTGGATGAACTGCTGTGTGTGTATGTATGTGTGTGTGTGTGTGTGTGTGTG
>JAGRRF010005532.1:1559009-1586035 GCA_019097615.1 Morone chrysops
GATTTATTTTCCCTCATAAACGTGCAGACTGAGAGTCATGCAGCGGCCCAGTTAGACCTCCTCATGTTCAGAAAGAACCAAACATCATCATCCCTGAAAGCCCCGCAGAGACGCCACAGAGCCTTGACTTGTTTTAAAGTGTATTGTGAATTTATTGGAGCCTCAGTTTTTAATGATGTCACCCTTGTTCATATGGAAATGGATGAAAGCATTTTGACACGCAGACGCTGATCCAGGACGACCTCTGGAGCACCATCGCCGGGCAGCCAACATAGTAACCAGCATGGCAACCAGCTGTGGACCATTTACTTTACAACATGGTATCTATTCATTAGGAAGTCAGACTCCAGCACTCCCAGTTGAGTAATTGTTGAGTAAGCCTCAGCTTTTAATTCATGGGAAGTTTCAGGCTTTCCAATAGATGAATTGAATAATGAGAACTTTGTGCAGCGTGAAATGATCCTGACTGAAGTTATGGGAATGAATAAAGTGAAGACCAAACCCTAAACGCACCACAGAGTCTGTAATGACATTCCAATAATCGGATATAGAAGAATCATTTGTAATTGTTAATGAACTGGAGATCATCAGGCATCGACTGGACCCATGAGGGTGACATCTGGAGAGAGCTGAAGTGGGCCGGACAAGTAGCAGCTAACAAGAGCACCAATTAGAGAGGATTTTGTCTTCAGGAATCCCCTCAGAGTAATTTTTTACTCTTTAGGTTTGAAGATAATAAAGTCTTCATAGTCAATCAATAATCATAAATTATCCCATTTGATCCAGTTTCACCAAAATCACAGTGCAACAACAGGCGTACAGAGGCACCATTCACACTATTAGAGCTCAGTTAAAACCATAGTGAAGCTGTTTAAGGTAGAGAAATGTTACGTAATGTTGTTTTAATTGTCTTCATTGTGCTTCCATGGTCCCAGCAATCACTGAATATATAATGTCAACATTCAGTCACATAAAAAAAACTTTGTGCTGCACAAGAAATGAAACAAACAAAACAGAAACAAAAAAGAGTTTCAGTGACGTCACTGATTTCCCTCAGGATTGTTTCTGTTCTGCTTCAGTACATTTAGACTTTGGAAACTCCAGAAAGTAAAAATACAAGAGAACGAGTGTCTGTCTTTGCCCACACACACACACACACACACACACAGGTTGATGCCCTGGAGACAGCACAGTGTTTCCATCAGGCTCTTCTTGCACATGATGATGAGTACATTTTTTAAAATCATTATTATTGCGGGGAATGTTGGCTGTACTGACTGAACTTAAGTCAGCTTAAATCAACAAACACAGAGTTTGGAGAACATTCAAAAGGTTTAATTATCAGCCGTCATTGTGGGAGGAGAAAACTCACCCTCTGATGGATCAGACGTGACACTTAAAGACAAACTCTCAGAAAAACCCTGAGAGGATTAAATAACTGGTTACACATTTCCAAAACTGTTTATCCTCATCCATCAAGAGGATGTTATATCAGTAGAAGATAAAAATTCATCATTTTAGTTCCTGGCTAGTTAATGGTCTATGTGTCCTCTTTGGTGGTGGTGGAAAGCATTAAAACTAATATAAAAATAATTTATCAAATTGAATCCAAGTATTTATTTCTAGCTTTTTTAATTTGATTCAATTTGTTTTCAATGCCAACTTATTTTAACTATTTAAAGTAAATTCACAAATATAATTGGTCTAGAGTAACCGATTGTTTATCGTTGGATATAGTGTAAATTTAAAGATTGACTTGCAGCATAACAAGATTTACAAGCATGTAGATGGCGTTTTTCTCTCTCTGAGGCTTGCCTTCCTGGAGCTTAGAAGCATCTGATTCAGCTGGCAGATGTGCAGAGAATCAACATTTGTTTTGTCTGTTCCAAACAGAAGGAGAGTGACCAGCAGATGACTGTGCAGGTGAAGGGCAGCCTCACCACATTCACGCAGACGGGCCTGGCGGCGGGTCAGGAGTACACTGTCAGCATCACCGGAGAGATCAACGGCAGGAGGGGAGCCGAGAGCTCCGCTGAATTCATGACCCGTGAGCTCTCTATGTTAATTTACTGACATAGATGATTCTGTTCGTCTCTTCTAGAGTCATTTAAACAACAGAAAAAACTCAAAATAACAAGGATTAGAATAGCTTGTTTGCACATGACGTCACTGTGTTTCTGTGGCACGAACTGCGGATGGAGGACAGGAAGTGATATTCTACACTGGAAGCAATATCAAAAACTCTCAAAATTTTGTTTTTGTGGAGTTTATGGTAGCTCAAATCAATCAAACTGAGAAACGACGATGAAAATTCAAGGCCTGCAAGTATTTCTGTTGACAGGAAAGCAGTAAAATACAGCCTATTTAAAGAAAATTTAAATTAGTTTTTTGAGTGGAAGGAGACTTTAAATATTAAATGACAGATATTAACAACATAAATGCTACAGCCTCAACGAAAGAAATGTTCGTATCTATAAAGTGCAGTTAATTTAGAACTAAATTGCAGTGGATGAATCATCTGAACCAAATTCCTCTGAATAAATCAGTGGTCAGTGGAGTTCAAGCAGGTCATTCATTCAGTAATTTTTCTACTTCACACACACACAGATACATTACATTTTTACAGACATTTTATAACAGACTTGATCCTGATTAGCATGTTAGCATTTTTCACAAATAACGTCAAGAAAATCTGAATATGGAGGAGGTCGGAGTGATGGATGGCTCAAACAAACACAAAAGACTTTTACCCAGGTATGTTTGTGTGAAACCAAAACTACCAAAATGTGGACTTTTCTTTAAATTAGATTGTGAAGTAAGTTACGTGTAACACTTAAGTTACGTTACACAAGTTTATGTTACATTATGCTTCTTTACATTATATTACTTTACTTTGTTACATTACGCTATGTTACATTATGTTACGTTATGTTAGGTGAGTTGAGTTGCATACTTATTTTAACCAAAACCACAATCTTTTCCTAAACCTAACCAAACTGTGACCGTTTAAACTACATAAAATATATATAAATATATTTATTTAATATAAGTCCTGGCAATCCTGCTGAAGACACTAAATGGAACCCAACAGAGCAACGGTCCTTGAGGAGAACTTTCTGTAGTGACGTTACTTTGATTACTAAATGCTACAGCCTCAACGAAAGAAATGTTCGTATCTATTTTGAAAAAGCCACATACTTCAAATATGTCACATACTGACATTTATGAACGGTTATGAATGAAAATGAAATAGATAAAAGTGCAGTTTCAAGTACACAAGTTAGAAAACGGAGCTTCTGACCAACATGTTGGCCATTGTCAGCAGCTTATATCGCCAAACTGGCAGAGAGAGTTTAAACATTTCCCTCTCACTGCCCTTCCTGTGAAAGATGTCATCTGTGGCAGCTGCAGGGAGGCTGCCCAGCGGCCATCAGCAAACAGGACGGCTGAGGCTGCAGGAGTGTGACTGTGAGTTTAAGAAAATGAAGAGCAGAGGGAAATGTGCTGAGCCAAGATCAATTTAAAAATGAAAAAGAATGAGTGGATGTTTGTGTATCCACTTTCCTCTGTTGGAATCACCCCCACAGTTCCATGTTACCAGGTAGAACAGAGACTGTAAACACTGTACATTGTGTCCTCCTTTTTCTTCTTCATATTCTTCTTTAGTCATCTCTGGTCCCACAAACCTCCAAGTCGTCAAGACGACCTCGACGTCTGCGGTGGTCCAATGGGAGCACTCGCAGGGTGAGATTGATAGGTACCGTTTGACTGTCACACCCAGCGACGGAGCAGGAAGGAGTCAAGAAATGACTGTCCCAGTTGGCCAAAACTCTGCCCACATCCTACAGCTGGAGGCGGGGCATTTGTATGACATCATACTCGTGGCAGAGAAGGGTTCGAGCCGGAGTAAACCCGCAACCACCCAAGTTACTCCCGGTGAGTAAAACTAAAGACGCCCTTTTCTGAACTACTGAGGTAAATTAACTATCTTTTAGCGAATTTAAGACAGCTGTGGTTATAATATGAACTCCCCTTTTCAGACAGACCCTATTATTTCAAGGATTACATAGTCTTGATGAAACCTTTTCTCTCTTATAAAAGTGAAACGCAAAATACTTCCATTAAAGCTGCTGCGACCTGGCTCTCCATTCATTCAACTGTACTTGTTAAATGTGAGCAAGTCAAATGCTTCTTGTCCAGACTGTATTCAGGTGAGAAAAGACTTGCTACAGCTAAGTGAAAGCAAGTGAAACTTTATGTGTCCAGACGCCTCATTATTCAACGGAACACATCATATAAAACGCATTACAGTGCGGAGAAACGTTACTGTAAAAGTTAATGAAGCGAGATGCAGCCTCAACCTTCCAGGAGCAAAAATAATGAGTTTCAGAAGAGAATATTCCTTAAACTCCATTTTCCTGAACTCGGCCTTGATGTTTCCCTCTCAACAGTGAGACCGCAAGCATGTTGAATTTCTCTGTCCAAGCTTAACAATAATTATATTTCAATTTTCTCCTTGCAGGTTCCACATGGATTCCACTGCCTTAAGTTATTTGTTTGCACTTTGTAAATCAGGTTTCCTGAAAAGTATCATAATCAATATTAAAACTGATTTTCTTCCTTTATTAGACATGATCTCTTCTGGATTATTACCAACAGCTACATATTGTGACCTTAACATTGAATCCAAACGCTCACTCCCTTCACATCTTTAGGGACATTACCAAGGGTTACCATGGGAGCTTTGACCATGCAGGTCACATTAGCACCTGGACAAGATGTCGGCGACAGAGACAAAGAGTTTGACCCATCGCCTGAAGACCAGCATGGAAGGAGGGAAGATGGAAGCCAGCCTGACTCTCTAAAACCCAAAGGTATTGATGGACCCAACAAAGACTCCAGAGCCTCTGTGATTGCAAGAACTAAACCTCTGAACAACAAAAAGATGGCAATAAATGGCACCAGGACCAAACTTGCTCAAAGACCCACATTGTCCAGGAAGCCAAATATCTCAGGCCCTTTCCGTTTCAACACAACCAGAGTTGTGCCAGGAGGAAGAAAGGTTAGCCCAGGCCCTTTGAAAAAGCTGCCAGTGGGCGAGAATAAGAAGAAGGTAATAATGGTACCCAAAAAACCTAAACCAGGTGTACCCGTCATCGGAAACAGGACAATAACTTTGACTGTGAGAGACCCAAGTGTGGGGGAATCAAGCACTGAGTGGAGGGATGCCAAAAATCCAGCTATAATTTCTGGGACTGATTCAGATACAAACAGACAAAGTAGCTCGGAGGAACCAACTATTGCTGTTGGCTCCAAAAAGCAACCAGATGTTGGCATGGCAGGCCATGGAAACGACACTGCTCCAGTGTCTTCAGAGCCAACTGGGACTGTTCAAAGCCAAGAGAAGAAATGTATGAATAAAGTTAAAGTGACACACATCAGATTACCCCATAAGGACAGAGGCAGCGGGTGTAGAGGGGATGGAATAGTGTCGGTAGGAAAGACAACAGGCTCACATCAAGGTTCCTCTGAAACAGATGATATTTCTGATGTAAAACCCTCATCTGCACAGTCAGACCTTGACTATTCTCCAGATCCTTTACATAAACTCCTGACAGACACTTTTGACAGTTTGAATATCACAACCTTTTCTGTTCACTTGTCCAAACCATCACACATCTCTTCTGATGCAGAAAGAGTGAGTAAGCAGATTTTAAGTGGACTAAAGCCATTGTCGTCATTCTCCTCATCATCCTCATCAACCCCACAATCATTGTCACATTCATCATCATCGTCACAATCAGAAACTGCACCATCATCTTCATCCCCATCACATTCACAAGTCTCATCTTCATCACAAGAAGGGCCATCATCATTACTAACATATTTAGTTTTGTCATCACCTTCATCATCATCACCATCACCACCATCATCACTACCATCATTATCCCCATCACCTCCATCGTCATCCCTTTCCAGCTCAGATGAATCAGGTTCACTTGAAAGCAATGAACCAAATGTTCATAATAGCAAAAGTACAACTGATGCACCACCTGAAGACAGAAAACTATCACCCTCAGGAAAAGGTGGCATTCCTTTTTTCCGCCGCACACCTGGAAAATCGGGATATGTACGTCGACCACGCCCAAACTTTGGATCATTTCAGAATAAAACCCATTTAAATTTGAAAGGTCCTTACCATTCCCCTCCTCATTTGAACCTTATCACTGGAAGAGAGACAGAAACAAGACATACATCCCAGAGTGAATTATTGTCTTCACCATCTTCATCTGCTTCAGAGGAATCATCCTTAGTTCAGGAAAATGTACCAGCAAAGGATACGAATGGATACAAAGATGGGGCTACTACACCTGCATCCCCAACAGAAAGAAGACGAATCCCAGTTCGGCGTGTTCCTCTAAAGGGGGGTTACCTGCGTCGCCCAGTTCCAAACTTTGGACCCCTTCTGAACCGAACTCGACCACATTCAAGGCTTCTGCCTCCCCCCGCTCAACCTTTGAATCCTGCATCAGAAACAAGGGGAGATCAGCTATCTCCAACTGAATTGTCTGCCACTTTTTCTCCTCCTGTTTCAAAAGAATCCTATCCAGCTGAAGGTACAGAGCTAACAGGAGAGGAGAATGAAGACAGAGTTGGGACAAGCACATCAGCTGAGTTCAATGAGACCCTCAGAGGAAGTGGAGTGCATTCCCCTCATCGGCCAACCACCAAAGTTGGTTACTTCCGTCGGCCACAACTGTATGGTGGGCATTTCCAAAACAAAACCCGTACAAACCTGACAACGCCTCAGTATCCACATAGAGGTCCCATGCGCAAGCCTTTCCCAACCAGAAAGCTAAATGAAGGTAGCAGCATTACTGTTGGAAGTCAATTATTAAAGGTTAGTACCCCTGAAATCCTGAATAACCAATCAAGAGAGCAGGATGCACCTATGCCTACCCAAGGAGTCCAAATTCAACACTCAGGAGAACAAGACACTGCAGATGTAATTCCAAGTACCCAGATGGATATCCATGACACTACCATCAGACCACAAACTAACAAAGTAGAAGGGGGGAACAATGTTCCAGTCCAAACTACCAAATTTGCGGAAGAAGAAACTAGAACCCCAGATTCTATCTCTGACATTCATAAAGAGAATGACGATGCTGGCAAGAATGCTGGTGCTCCAAGTCGAGGCAGACCAACTATGAAACAAACCTCCTCAGATTCAAGACATGGAGCCACAAGACCAGTCACTCTTCAAAATAGACAATCACCAACAAGAAGTACCCAGATGAGGCACTACATCAGTGGGAGCCAAGGTAGAGTGCACACAAAAACAAATACTACTGCAAAAAGGTTGTTTGATAGTAAAACTGAAAAGACAAGCGGTGCTAATGCCAAACCCCTGACAGGATCAGACATTTCTTCTTCCGGAGTCACAAGGGAACCTCTGGACTATGTGGGAGTGACGAACCGGACCACAGATGGATTTACGCTCACATGGGACACACCAGAAGGGAAGTACAAGAACTTTGTTGTGACAAGGAAAGAAGTTGTAAAACATAAGGAGCCAAAGCAGAAGGAAAGCAAGAAAGAAGATGCGGAGAAAGAGCATCACGGTGAAGAAGAGGAAGCAAATCGTCAACCAACAACAGAAATTCATTCAGAAAATGGAGGCAGTGAAGATGAAAATAGAGTACCTGAAAGTGTCTTTACACAAGTTCCAAGGGTCCAAAGCAGCACAACAGCCAAACCGTCAACAGGAAGTGACGAAACCTTCAAAAACGTTCTTCCTGGTTCAGCTCGCTCCTTCCAGTTTGAGAATCTGCCTCCTCAGAACGAGTACACCGTGACTTTACTTGGAAAGGGTCCTGGCCTTCTGTCCAGACTGCACAAGCTTGTCATCAGTACAGGTACAAGCCATTGTGACAGTAGAACATTAATTACTACTGTACAATGATACAACATTACTGTAAATGTTGTGAAGTGTCAAATGTTGTGAACTTAGAACAGAAAACTGTACACACCTAATGTCTTTACTGCACCATGTTTCTTATGCTGATGAACAAAAATGTATTTGTTAACTAATTGTCACTTGTCCTGAGTATGACTGGAAATGTTTGCTCACCCACTAAATGCTTCCTCCATATTCATTTCAAGAGCTTAAGTGCTGTGGTGCTCTTGAAAACTGTAAGCTTGCGATTTACAGTTTCACCTCATGTATTTCTTAGTCAATAATTGGTTCTGTAATAACATAACCTGTTCTGTTTGTTTTCAGTGGGTCTTGATGTTCATTGAGCTGTAGTGTTTTGTGTTGCTATATTTGTGCACTCATTTGTCAGCTTTCATATGAAATACTCATATGAGGTAGCAGTCATACATTATGATAATCAACACTCAACCATGAAGACACACTCAGTTATTTGATGTCAAATCGCAGATGTGTTTGTTTGTCACATCGTTAGCTAGCTAAATTGTGTACTAGCTAATGTATCTAGGTCATAATGGCTTGTAGTTGCATGTTATTAGCACCATTTGCCTTCAGCAAGCTGGCTACTTACCGGAGGCTTAATTTCCCACCCTGGAGATGGTCTTTAGTTTAGTTAAGCCTCCAGTAGGTTTCAATCCAAATCCATCCCCTCCCCTCACTGCTACTCTGGTCTTCTCTCATTCATTCAGGGTAAGCTAACAGCCAGCTTCACTGACACCCCTTCACCTCTCACCCAAACCAGGGTAAGACCACGGCTGGTCTCTGTACGTTTGGTCTGTCTTCACCTTTCACATCAAAATGCAAAATGTGCACAAACAAAAACAGTTGGATATTTTATAATTTAACAGACCTGGGTGTCAAAAAACAATATGTGTCAATACTGTATTGCTTCGGTATGCTACATATTTAACTTTACATTGATTGTATTACAAAGAAGAGTCTCCTTTTGTAATACAAATATGTAAATATATTAATATTTTAACAAGGGAATGGATCAAGAAATGTCAAGACGCATGAAAAAGTGTTAAATTTGTTCAGTGATACCCAGACACACTAATGAGGTCAAAAATCTGTCCACAAAGTAATTTTCCAACGCTTTAAATGTAAATCTTCACTTTCAGCTCTTCTGAATTAATATCTGAATGTATTTGTTATCATTCGTCCTGTAAAATTGTCTACTTTTCTTCCTTTGTTTTGTTCATTCCTGCCACGCTTTTATTTTTCAGGTTTGAGTGACCAGCTAACTGTTAAACTCCATCATTCTTTCCTTTACTGCTGTCCAGGATCCATCATCTGATTGTTGTAATTCATTACTATATGTCTGTATATGATTTGTATACTGTATATATGTTTGCACTGTACATATATACACAGAAACTCATCGGAGCACTAATAGCAAATGTGTGGATGAATAAATAATAATGTACACACTGTTTTCACTCTTTTAGTGGCCATTTTTGTCTTTCTTTTCATGCTATACTATCTATACAAAATCATTCTTTTTACTTTTACTACTTCTCTCACTACTCTTTTATTCTCCTTCTTTCACTTCTTCCTGTCACTTCGCTGCTCTCCTCTGTTGCTTTCATTACCTCTCTCATGGTATTCTTCATACCGTTCAGGCCCGGAGCCTCCCACCAACATAGTCTTCAGTAAGGTGACGGAAAACTCTCTGACGGTGTCCTGGACCAAACCCAAGAGTAAAATCAGTGGTTTCAAGGTCACCTACACACACACAGAGGACGGTGAGAACTGACTTCCATGTTTTATTAAAAGGCTCTCAAGTGAATATTAACATATAACAAGTGTCTTGTTACACAAAATAATGAGTGAGACAGAGGTGAGGAACGTCACTTCACTTCAAGTAATTGTGTTTCCTCCGCTGAGTTAATAGTTATTTTCTATATCAGGATGCACTTGAGTGTAATAAAGCTTTCAGGAAAGATTTGTTATTATGGTCTGTGTCTTTACTGTCTGATTTCATTTGCTTCTACAGTTTTAACAGACACCTGCAAGCCAGTTAGTTGGATCTGATCAGTATCAGTCTCAGGGAAATCCAGGCATATATTAATAGATTGGTATGGGCTTAAATAAAGCCAATCAAAATCTGATCCTTTGTCATATTACTGTGTTTTCAATTCTAGTGGAGGTGGTTTTTGTCTTTTCTGAAAAATAGTTAAGGCATTTAATAGGAGATGTCTTTCATCTTGAGAGGGTTAGTAAAGTCAGTATATAATTAATTTGGGATCTTCTGTGTGTCTACAGGTGAGCCGGTGTCAGTGTCTGTGGACTCAGAAGACTCCACCGTCGGCCTATCAAGGCTCTCACCTGGTTCTTCTTACGAGGTCAACGTCATCTCCATCCTTGGACTGGATGAGAGCGATCCCATCAAAGACTTTGTCATGACACGTAAGTACTACAGGTTTCCCTTTTTCATATCGTAGCTGAGTTGAGCTGCTCTTGAATGCCATGAGAACCCATGCCATGAGAGTTTTTAGTTTTAGTGAACTTCAACCATTTCACACTAATTGTCTTTCAGAGACAGTTAATAAAGATTTGAGGTCAGTGCTGTAGATACACGGCAGAGATCAGTGCTATAGATACAGGGCATTGTGGGCCATTCATATAAATATTATTATCTTTATTTCTCTCTCAGTCCCTGACCCGCCTACAGACCTCCGGGCTGTAAACGTCACAGACACCAAGGCCTTGTTATTGTGGCGTCCTGCGTTGGCAGCCATTGATAAATACGCCATCGTTTATGGATCTGAGACGGGTAAGTGGTGATGATGTTGTTGAGTTTATAGTGTTACCACGGTGCTGTACATCCTCATAAAACCTTGTCTGCAGCAGAATCTACACTTAATGTTTCTGTGTCTACTGCAGTGATGAAAGAAGTATTCAGATCCTTTACCAGATTCAAAGTAATGCTACTTTTCAGAAAAGAAAAAAAAAAGCACCATTCTGGGCAATGGCCAAATGTGACATCACTAGACCGCTGGAAAATAAATAATAAATATAATAAATTAAATTTAGAGTAACACTACTATCTGCAGTGTATGTTGCAACATTTTATTTGGAACATTGAATCCATGCTAGCTCGCCATTTACAAATCACCCCATCAGCCAACACCACAAAGCAACCAATGCCAGACCCACACCACGCAGCCAAAACACAGCCAGCCGGACAACCCCAGCTTAGCTTAGCTACATTTAGCTAGTTCGATGCCCCTACCTCACATCCTGTCTTGGACTGGAGCTAGTGTTACACACTGTTGACACTGTAGTGAGGTGGAGAGAGAAGGCACTCTGGAGGTGCATAAACATTTCAGTGAAAATGCTCCATAGAAACACATAAATCAGCTCACAGCAACAGACAAAGTTGGGGAAGGTCTAATTTTTTTAGGTGATGTTACAAACCATTCAATCATTGGCATGACATTATCATGTTAAACTACAGAATAAAGATACCTATTAGCTGATGGTTTTGTGTTGGTTTAGGACCAGAGTTGAGGGTCACTGTGTCTGGAAACGCAGCAGAGCAGCAGCTAAGTGGTCTAGAGGGTTCCACCACCTACACCGTCACCATAACCAGCCAGCTAGGCAGCTTGAACAGCTCACCGACCACCACCACCTTTACCACCACTGGAGGTCAGTGAACACACACACACACACACACACACAGATTAGTTCAAACTGTAGGACTGCATGTTGCCTGTCAGTCATCTTTAACAGCTGTGAGTGTAATCATCATTTTTATGGACATTAATTAAAGTTTATATTGTAATTAAGTACATTTACTTATTTTTTAATTTTCATGCCACTTTCTACTACTACTCCACTACATTTATCTGACAGCTTTAGTTACTTGACAAGTTAATATTAAGACAAATAATGTGAAGAGTTTATAACATATGTTTATACATGTTTTATACACCAAAAACAATTAATTGGTAACTATTTTGATAATAAGTTCTTTTTAATGTCAAAATGAAAAGCAGATTTGCTGCTTTTAATTCAACCTCATTCAGATAACTTGCTTTATTAAGATGTCAATTTGGGCTCTGGGTAACTGTGATGTGATTTTTAAGTATTTTAAAAATGTTTGCAAACCATTAATCAATCGATTAATGGAGAAAATAATCAGATATACATTAAAAAAGGTCGAGCTAAGTTGGGGAACTACAGGAAGAAGATAAGACCTAACGTTTGCTGAGGATAACTAGAATAACTCTACTCTTCCTCTCCAGGCTCTGGGAGGGATGGGGACGGGCCACGAGATCTCCAGGCCAGCAATGTCACCCCTCGCACCGCCCTGTTGTCATGGAAACCACTCTCAAATCCTGCAGGCAGCTACAGACTCACCTATCAGACTGAGGGTCAAGAAATGAAGGTGAGAAGAGTGTTTTTTCACTTACATTTCATTACTACTCTTATCCTTCAAGTAAAATGTGAGATGGATGAATGGCAGAGGAAAGGAGAAACAACAAAGTTCTGATACACAAATCGGTATAAATTAACAGACTTTAGATACTTTTCCCTCTTTAGTCCTCAAACAACTATTTATCAAATAATCTGGTGGTCCTGACTCCACCGGGAGTCCAAAAATGGGCACAGAGGAGGAGTGTGGGTTGAGCTGAGGAGGGTTGAATGAAAGATGGTTAAAAAAACACCCACCTGTCACTCAAAGTGATCAATACATTATATATACATTTCTTTAATGAGAAATGATTAATCACTAAAATTATAATAGAAGTTTATGCTGATCATTTCTTTACTTTTAAATTTGCTGAATAAATTCCTGTTTTTTTGTTTTTAATGTCTTGTAATTAATGGTCATTAAAACTCAAAATCACTTAGTGGAGAACCGTCTCTTGTCTTCCTGTTTCCTTCACAGGAAGTCATTGTGGGCGCCTCAGTAACCGAGTACAACCTGACCAGACTCCACCCTGGGTCCAAGTACACGGTGCAGCTACAGGCAGAAGGAGGAGGACGATACACTACTGCCATCTCCACGGAGTTCACCACCGGTAACCGCTGCTTACACGTTACATCGTTGTCGTGGCGATTAGCTGATAGAGAGTTAAAGTCCTCCTCCGTCGTCTTCCTCAGGCACCCTGAGGTTCCCGTTCCCCACAGACTGCTCTCAGGAGCTGCTGAACAGCATCAGGACGTCAGGTGAGGTGGAGATCTTCCCTCAAGGGAAACACGGGACGCCGATGATGGTCTACTGTGACATGGAGACAGACGGAGGAGGCTGGACGGTATGGGGACATCGATGAATCAGTGAGACGGTCCTCAGCCTGTAGTCTCAGGTTATATGAAGGTTCTTCTGTGTGGAACCTGGTCTGTGTCTTTACTGTCTGCAGGTCTTTCAGAGGAGGAAGGACGGCTCGGTGGATTTCTTCAGAGGGTGGAAGGAGTACATTAAAGGATTTGGGGATCTGAGTGGAGAGTTTTGGCTGGGTAAGACACACATCATACTGACACAGTCTGAATACACTACTGACACTCAATGTACTCTACTGAAGTACAAATTCAAGGTATTTTCCATTTCATACAACTTTTACTCCACTATATCTCAGAGGCAAATATTGTACTTTTTACTGCACTACAATTGTCTAACAGCTTTAGTTACTAGTTACTTTTCAGATTACAAAGAACCCTTTGTAAAAAAAACTCACCAAAGGAATATTTACAACTGGTAAAGGTGGAGCTTTGTACACTTCTGGGCAGCTTAATGTGTAATAATAATAAAAAATTTGTTATTTGCTGTGAAGTAAAAACTACAATATTTGCCTGTATAGTGGAGTAGAAGTAAAATACACGTACCTCATTTTTTCTCGTATTTTTAACTTATTTATATTCCAAACACCTTTGAAAAGTTCATCTTGAACCACACAACATAAATCTGAAGCAAGAAAGTCGAGTTTGTGTGAAATCGATCTGTCTGTTGCTGCTTCAGGTCTTGATAGCCTCCACAACCTGACGACGATGACCCAGATGATTCTGCGTGTGGACCTGCGAGACAGAGACCAGTCGGTGTTCGCTAAATACTCAACGTTCGAGGTGGCCAAGAGGAACTACAAACTGACTGTAGGCGGATACAGTGGCACTGCAGGTGACTGAAAATATAAAATGAGTTCCTGTAATACCTCCTGAAGGAAACCAGCGACTTTCTGGTGATTTCTCCATTTTGAACTTTAGGACTGCTCCTTTTTGTTTCCTCCCTGTTCATGGTTTCAGGTGATTCTCTCAGTTATCACAACAACCGGGTCTTCTCCACCAAAGACCGGGACCCGGCGCCGTTTATCACCCGCTGCGCCATGTCATACCGAGGAGGCTGGTGGTACAAGAACTGCCACGAGGCGAACCTCAACGGCCTCTATGGCATCGACGTCAAACACCAGGTAACCTTCCTTTTTCTGTAATGAATATTATGGAAGCCCTGTAAGGCTACTAAATCATTCTCTTGTGCTTTTTTTTTACATCTCAGAGGCAAATATTGTTTTTCTTATTCTACTACATTTGTTTGACAGTTTTAGTTACTAGTTACTTTTCATGTTACAAAGGACCCTTCCTAAGTCCCGCCCAGTTTTGGGACCTCTGCAAACTTTCTTCCTGCTACGATAGGGTTGTCTATGTTGAAACAAAACCAAGTTTTGATGATGGTTCAAAGATAAAAGTGACATATACAGTATATAGTCACATCTTTAGTTAGTTAATGTTAGCAAAAGGCTAGCTAACTCGCTGGCTAATCTACATCAATTGTTAGCTGGGTAATCTTTTGCTGACATTAGCAAACAACAGCTTCAGTTACTAGGTACTTTTTAAATTACAATTGACCCTATTTTCCTGGTTCAGAAAATAATGAACTGCCTGTCTGTGTGTGTGTGTGTGTGTGTGTGTGTGTGTCTGTGTGTGTGTGTCTGTGTGTGTCAGGGTGTGATCTGGACCACCTGGAAAGGAAAATTGTTTTCCATCCCATTCACTGAGATGAAGATGAGACCAGCAGCCTTCAGTCCTCCGACCAGAGGATGAAGGAGAGACAGAAGATAATGAACTGATAAAAACACGCGTGGACAGCAGTGTGTCAATACATGTGCAAACACACACACACACACACACACACACACACACACACACACACACGCACGCACACACTCATTTTAACAGGGAGCCTCGCTCTCACTTCAGAAGAGATAAAGACGTATTTTTTTCATTTGTATAGAGGTCAGTTATCAGTATCAGTTACTGTAGATTGTACAGTTTGATCTTTTCTTCTTTAAAGCAGGGTTCCTCCCACTCTCTCTGTATTTAAAGGGTCAGTTCACCCACATTACAAAAACACACATTTCCTTTTTCTGGTTTCATGCACCGATTTTCTGAGATATCTGAAACTTCACCACCACCACCACCGGACAGTGGATTTGGAGAAATATTCATGGGGTAGCAGAAATATATGCAGATTTAAAGGTCCATTATGTAACATTTAAAAGGATCTATAGGCAGGAATTGAATATAATATTCATAGGTATGTTTTCATTAGTGTATAATCACCCAAAAACAAGAATCATTGTGTTTTTTTTTACTTTAGAAGTCCAGAGTCCGCCATGTTGAACCACCATGTTTCAACAGCAGCCCAGAACAGAAAAAACTAACACTGGCTCCAGATCGGCAGTCAACCAATCCCACATCAAACATTTGTGCACATTTGAATATCCCAAATTGGGATTTTCTTTAACTCAAATACATTATTGTGGCACATTAAATGATTGAACTGAAATATCTAAAGGTGACATTAGAAATCAATACATTGTTTTATTTCCAAATGTTAAGACATTTTTACAAAACCTTTTTTGAACTTGAGGCCGTCACTGAGTCTAAATGTGGCAATAAAAGATCAATAAATCAATTTCTGTTTTTTAAAACTTTAATCTTAATCTAAATTATTGTATTAAATTTGACACCAAACTGGGGCAGCAGCCACCCCTCTGAATCCACCCATGCACAGGACCACTTTTACAGGCATAAATGTAGCACTTTAATCAGTTTATGTCTCCAGGTTGCAACTCAGAGGTGACTTTCTGTTTGGCTTTTCATTGTATTTGATGTAAATAAAAACAGTTGCATGCGGTACAAATTCAGGAAATAATGACCAGCCTTGTATTGACGTAATTTGACTTCATCCTGTGGGCTTTAATTTGTCTTATACCTGACAACAAGTTAGAAGCAAAAATGTTGAAATGAAAGAAGCAGAAGCACAGGCTTCTTCATTTAGACCTGCTTTAAAGCTCGGCAGTGCCCCCTGCGGTTCACTGTAAGATATATCAGATGCACTGTGGCCCTTCAGTAGACAGTCTATGGGTACAGCCCTGAGGACGAGCAGGTGAGTGATGGAGACTTTTGTTTGTACTTGTTGTGGTTCAGCTGCAGACCGTCCTCTCAGTGTTTGTCCCTCTGTGTTTTTGTGAATCTCTCCATGTTTTATTTTCCTTTTTATGATTCCCCCCTAAAAGAATACAACAATAAAATGATTGAAAATGAAAGCTGCATTGTTGCTTTTGTTGGTATCAGCTGATGAAATACTCACTGCAGAATCATGAGCAGAGTGTGTGGAGGCTGGCAGGTAGGAAGGTAGACGGGCAGAGGATTTGATTTATTGATTGCTGTCAGTATGTAAAGTATGGAAGACCTTTTCAGCCAATATAATAATAAAAATGAGAAAGATAAAAACTTGCCTTGATGAAAAAAATATCCCCATGGTACGTTATAATTATGATGTAAAAAGTCGTATTCTTATCCAACTTTCTATCTCATAATTTGGACATTTTAACACTTTTTTATTACTTTTTCTGGACTTTCTAATCTCAGTTTCAGTCTCAGTCTCATCGGCCAGGAGGACGATGAGCAAGTAATGGCCAGTTAAGAACATTTATCCAACTTCTGGTGGAACTTCAAGATATTAAAGTTCCTTTTGTCATATATTTAAATAGAGAGACAACAGTCTATGTCATTATAATGAACATTTTAAAACTTTTTTTGATTCAGAGCAACACATTTGTTCCCATTTGTTGTTGTCATAAAATATTTTAATGGGTTTAAAGTCAATTTATTTGGTGAATAAACAGGAATATTTCTTTTTCTTATGCACCTGATGTCTCATTCTGTAAACAAGCAAAGATTTTTTGGTCTCTTTTCTCAGGTAAACAGCAGGAAACAGTTTGATCCAAACGCAGCCGAGGGATCGAGCCGTTGTCTTTTCATCCTCGACTGCAGATCCCAGATGTCTTTTTAAACACCCTTTGTTTTTTTTAATTGGTCCCTGGGGTGCAGTCCCCCCACCCATCTGCTCACCAGGCAGCCAAACACATCACTCCTTACCTGCTCACTGAGCCACCTGGGCCTCTTGTTTACAGGTGTGTGTCTGTGCGTCACTGGGGACCGGACGGCGAGGTGGGAGGGACAGGTGCTGATCATCAGTCCAGATGCTGGGACTGTGATTGGTGGAGGATGAGGTGGAAGCAGATCCCGGGTCAGTGCTCTCACAGAGGGAAACTGATCCCAAAACCACAAGACAGGGGGGTGCAGGGACACCTGGAGCAGTGAGAGGGTTAAACAGGGAGACCTTCAGGGCAGACACAACGCGGAGAAAATATTTGCTTTTTAAAGGGCTGTGTTGTTTGAAGGGTTCGTACAGAGCACGCTCAGTGGAAACCAACCAGGAGTCTCTTAAAGACAGGTAAGGTCTTCTTCATTTCTTTATCTGTATAAAAAAAGGTCAAAGATTTGAGTCTTACTTACTGCATACTCAAGCATGATCAAAATTATATACGGTATTATAAAATATAGTTTCAGGCTGCAATAGTTATTTCAATTAATTGATCAATTGTTTTATATCTAAAATCTCACAAAATGGTGAAAAATGTCAATCACCGTTTCCCAGAAGTCCATCTTTAAACATTTTGTTTAACCAACAGTCCAAAACCCAAAGATATTAAATTTTCAATAAAATAAAACAGAGAAAATAGAAAGTCATAACATTTTAGAAACAGAGTTGCAGCTGTAATATCATTTGCTTTATAACTGTGGTATAATTCAAGTTTTATGTATGAAAATATACACTTTTTAATACTTGTTATCTCTGAATTTGTATCTTTTATCTACCTTTAGTCTTATTCTAATTGTTATTTGTTGTCATTTGCAATTATGGAGGAATGAAATTGCCAAAATCAAAAGTAAAGTCACCAAAATAACTAATTAATTCATCAAATTTGACATAAATTGATAATTCGGTTTAAATTTGCTTCTGTATTTATTTACCTTTTTTTAATTAAAGTTCCAGTAGGATTTTGTAACACCTAGTGGTTCAGTTGCAGATTGCAACTCCCTCTGAACAACCCTATCTAGGGCCAGTTTGTCTATTCTGGGCTACTGTAGAAACATGGTGGTTTAACTGTCATCAGAAAACTCTTTCTCTGAAAAACTCTCTATTGTTTCCCCAAACCTAATTTTTGACTCATTTGTTTTCTCATAAAATTCAGAGCCACACTATTTTCTAAGCTGTTTTACATGTAGTATGCAAGATTAGCTGTTAGATTAGATTATCATAGATTGCATTTAATGACATATCAATTTATTTACTGAGTCATTTATTTATTTATATTTTTTTAGGCAGTTTTGGTCCTCCATATAGTAAAAATAAATCAAATAAAAACAAAATTAATCAAATATTTCAATAAAATAAGCAAAAAAGCTTCTTAAAAAAGAGAAGTCTTGAGATTCTTCCTCCACAGTCTATAATAAGAAAATGCAGCCAGACTTTTTGCCTTAATTGTTGGTTCATTTAATGCTGTTGTGTTCAATGACCTGAGGCAGTGGCTGGAAAGGATTATTCAAATAATAATAATAATAATAACACATTTTATTTATATTCATAGCCTTTTAATCTAGTGATACATTTTAAAATCGCTTCTAAAAAAGACAGTGTGATGATGTCAAAATGGGTGCAATTTGATATAATTGATTACGTTTGTGTGTCTGTATATTTCACCAGAACCTTGAAAGTCATTGAAAAGTCCTCCCATTTACTACTGTGTCACATTTGTGTTACAGTTTGGGTCTGTGTTGTTGTTTATAAATATAGATGTTAAATGAGTCTGTTTTTAGCTCTCTAATGAGGGCTGTGATTACAGAGTGGACTGATAATTACTGCCTGCACCTTCTCAGGACAATCATGATGTCGCCAGACGACCGAGCCCTGGAGGACCTGTTGTACTGCAGTGACCTTGGTGATGAGGCGGAGGAGGTGGAGCTGGGCAGCGGCCCGGCAGGGCTGGAGGAAAGTGTTGCTGCAGACAATGTGAGCATGAAGACAATAAAACATTACAAAAAAAATTGCAATCTTTTAAACATTTTCCAGACCATAAGAGTCATTATTTTTATTATTGTTCACACAAAATAGACTCTTATTTCATCCTCTGCCTGTCCTACAACATCAGCTAAATACTCGGACGTTTCAGTACAAACTTTCTAGTAATTTAGTGAATACAACACAGGCCACACCATACTATACTTATGCAAAAAAGATGTCTCATCTCAACTGGTGCCTCTCCAGCTACCGGCAACCCTCCGGTTCCCTACAGACTGAAGTACTGTTGCCACCAACAAGTGTTGTTTTCCGACTGAAGATATTTTTGAATAATTTCAGGTGGTATAAAGAGAGATTGATCTTTAGTTGGTTGGATTTGGTTTAAAATCCCCCTCTTCAGTATTGTGAAATAAATCTGTTTATCAATCTGTCTCAGACGCCGACAGCCATGTCTGTCCAGGAGCCAATGATGTGCGCCAGCTGTGGGGAGCAGGTGTGCGACCGCTTCTTCCTATTGGCTGCAGGCAGGGTGTGGCACAGCGTCTGCCTCCGCTGCAGCCAATGTCAGTGCGAGCTGCAGACACACCCCTCACTGTACTGGAGAGACGGAAACATCTACTGCCAACAAGACTACTGCAGGTCCGAAACGTCCTTCTCTTTGTCTCCCAGAATGTCAGAATGTCCCTTTAAAGGTCCAGTGTGTAGGATTTAGAGACATCTAGAGGTGAAGCTGCTTCACCCTTCCCTTCCAAATGCAAAGGAGAAACTATGGTGGCCGCGAAACAGTGCTTCAGCTAAGACCACCTTTGTCGTGTCCAAGAGGTCCAAGATTAGGACTAGTCGATAATCAAAACTTGGTCGAGACCAACTAGAATATTTGGCGAGACCAATGGCAAAGAGACAATAGAGAAACTGAGTCCAGATTCGGCTCTATCTACAGACAGTGTTTGTTTGGTCCCTACTAAGCTACTGTAGAAACATGGAGGTTCAACCCGGTGGACTTCATGGAAGGCGACCCGTGGCCTCCTCTTAAATGTTACACACTGGCCCAGATTTGTTCAAATTTAATTTTCTGGGATTAAATTTATGTATTTTGCTGACATATCCTGACATCTGACTGTTTGATTTCTCTTCATTGGCAGGATGTTTGGAGGAGGTCAGTGCGCCCGCTGCTTCCAGCCAATCCCAGCTTCTGCTTTGGTCATGAGGTCTGGTGAGCTGACCTTCCATCCTCACTGCTTTTCCTGCCAGGTCAGAAACATTATGACACATCACAAAACAAACCAAATAAACTGGGTTGGATTACTGTCTCTCCATGGATTACAATTGAGACATAACACGCAATATCATCAACATAATCATTGAACATTTAATAGTCAGGTCATTGCGTTCCTGTCGCATGAACTCTTAAAATGTGTGCTTTGTTTGTGAAAACAAAGGGCATCGGCAAAACGTAGCCTTTAGAATATTTTCACCACTTTACCTTGCAGTCAGACAATCCTTTCTGACGGGGAACTGAAGCCATTATATTCATTTATGCTCTCTCAAAGCCACCAGACTGACTTTGGTGTTTTAACAAACAAACCGATAAAGACAGCAGTAGAAGGGAAACTCCTGTGTTCATTGAGGTTTTTATCAAAGTAGTTTGGTGTCTTTGAAGAGAGGCAAATAACAACATCAAATCCCTGTCGGAAAGTCTTTAAATTCAGATAAGAAAAATTGCTCCTCTGAAGGTCCAACATATTGTGATTTTTAGTTTGTACCTTCCTCTCTAATATTGTTCAAACTAGCAGAGCACAGACTCTCCTCCATTCTGCTCCATTCTGCTTTTCACTTCCAAGCTTCCATTCCTAGCTTTCACACCTCATAGAAATCATGTGCAAACAAGCTAATACCTGTACTTGTACATATCTATATGCAACTACTATTATTTCTTACACGCAGATATTTGTATGATAATTAAAATGTTTTGCAGGAGTGTGATGTGAAATTAATACCAGGGAACCTATACTGCATGCAGGGCCAGAACCTCTACTGTCAGTCCCATTACCATGTCAACGGGAGTGTCCCGCTATCACACGATGTCCCACCCGAAGCAAATCTGAAAGAAAGTGAGAGCTGTTTTTGTGTGTCTATTTTGTTTTTATACATAAATGCATCATTCATGCTTGTTTTCATCAGCACTGAACCAGACAGGAAATGTGCCTCGAAACCAAAACTAGGAGCTAAAAGAGGCTAAAAACCAGACCTTTAGCTATCAAAACACTCGTCTCCGTGTGTGTGTGTGTGTGGAACAGCTCAAAATCAGGTCTCAGGTGAAGGGGAGGAGTCTGTCAGCAGTCCTGAGCCACGATTAGACAACAGAAGGACAGTTGGGCGGACTCGCAGGCGGACAAAGAGAATCAGAACATGCTTCCGCAGCGAGCAGCTCAGAGCGCTGGAGTCGTATTTCGCCCAGAAGCACAACCCTGACGGCAAAGACTGGACCTGCCTCGCTCACAAGACCGGCCTCCCCAAGAGAGTCCTGCAGGTACGAAACATGAGTGATGATGCAGCTTTTAGGTTTGATTGGTCATATAAATGGTTTTAACAGAAATTTAATTAGTGTCATTCGTAACTACTGTTTACCCTACTAGTTCATGCCAGAAAGGCTGCTGTGAAAAAGGTCTGTTGACTTTTCATTTCAGCACTTCTGAATCATTATGATATGATCATAATGGAGCTCACTATAGTTAGAGCTTCTTACAAGGATGCAGCCACTAACCACACAGATGTCCAAACATTGTATTTACATTGTTATTCTCAAGATTCAGCTTTGTTTTTGTTAAATAATACAGAATTACACACTGAAATGCAGTTATAGCCTCCACTCTACACATACAAGAAAAGTACCAAACCGCCGGCTCACGGGCCATTTCCAGCCCTCCATAGTCTCCTCTACAGTCTGGCCTGCAAGATATTATTATTTATTACTTTTGTAGTTGTTTCATATACATTTAAACTCCCTCTTTTTGTACAATTAAAATAAAAACCACAATTAGATTTTTAAAAATGTATTTCGTTTGGCACAAAGATGATAAAAAATGAAAAATATAATTTAGAAACTAGTTTTATTTTACTTTTAAGTCTGTAGTAATAGGAAATATTTTCAGAATACTGAGCTTTCTTGTAGTACTGAAGTGGCCCTACTATGAGATGACAATACCAGTACAATTTGAGTTCTTTACAAGAAAGATGCGTACATATATGTACATACATATGTTTACACACATATAGAAACAAAATGTAATTTAGAAAATGAATCCTAATTTAATCTTAATTAACAAATATCTTCAAGTTCTTCTTTCACTCACACACAGGTGTGGTTTCAAAATGCTCGGGCCAAACTGAGACGTTCGATTACCACAGACGAATCTCAGGCCAACTCGCCCTCTGCTCCCCCAAGAGCCGTGGTGACTGGCTCCCCGTCCTCGGCCTGCTCCCCACCTGACCAATCACAGCCCTTCCCCACCAGCACCATCGACCAGCTGCAGCTCTCCCTGCTCACCGCCCCGCTCAGCGACCCACCGGTGAGTCCGGCCCTCAGCCAGTCACATCAGCTGCAACACCCCGCCTTCTTCCTGGACTACGATTCCCAGAGTGCACCAGGGTGTACCTCCTCTCTGGAGGCCTACGAGGACTTTGGAGAGGCAGGAGGAGGCACAGAGGGAGAAGTTGACGCTGATAGTTCTTTTAGACCACACTACTGTTAGTCGAGGGGTCTGCTTCTACAATGTGAGCAACTTTTAAAATGAGAGAATAGTTAAGATTATGATCCTTAAGATTTCAGCTTTTAATTTGAAACAACAGTAGCAGAAAATGTTAACATCAGCAGTAAATGAATCCAATCTGATATGTGTGTAGGACAGAGAACAGTAAACAGTGAGGCTTATGTCAGTGAGCTCAAATTACAAACAGTAACTCTGGATCACATGCTGCAGTTTCCTGTGACTCCTCTTGTGTGTTAGAAGGCAATGTGGCAGACTCCACCACTGACAATTAAAACTATTACATAGAGAGGTAATTACACAACATAAATCATACAAAAATCTCACTATAAATAGTTTTTTTATTTAAAATCTTAAGGATTATAACTTTAACAAATGCTATAACTCTGTTGTTGTGTGATTCAAATTTAACTATGAGCACTACAACCAGTACCTGACTGGTCATGTCACTGTATAATAGACTTCTTTTGGGACTGTTAGAAAAACTGAAATTGAAACTGACTGAAATATATTTTCACAATATGGCAAATTAATGCAAAATGACAAAGAAAATAACTGATGTACACTGTGTTATGCGGCATAATCACACCTCAATGTTGTATTTTAACCAGTGAAATGTATCGAAGGATGATTAACGTTAAAAGGTCGTGATGATATTGCAAATGTAGAATTATTGCTGAGGTTATAAAATGTTGCACTTTGGACTCTGAAAACATACAATAAACACATTATTTTAAACGTATTGATAGATTATTCAATAATAAAACAAATTATTTGTCTGTTTGGTCCTGACTCTACATCACGTTACTTCATGAGCCTTGTATTCAGCCACTTTAACTGTAATTACTCTTCCCAAGTCCCGCCCCTTTTTGAACATCCATCAACTTTCTCCTTTCCTGTACTTAGATATGCTATGTGCTAGCTAACTAGCTAACTAATATACATCAATTGTTAGCTGGCAAATTAGCTTGCGTTTTGCATTAAGATTAGCTATGATGTAACAAGCTAGGTAATGATTAATGTAGAAGATATAGATCAGTTATTTAGTTAGCAAGCATTTTATTCTGTAGGTAATCCCTGGCTAACTAGCCATCATTTGCTGATGAAGTCTGTGAGATGAGAGAGTGAAAGCTCAGGAAAAGTCTAGCATGTGGACCTTTTCTTTAAGAAACTTTCCAAATATCAAAAACAACAAACACATACTGAAACAGTCGGACATCCATTGAAATCAGATGATTCCTGTATGACTGGAGCTTTCTGTGTGACAGGAGCTTTCTGTGTGACATTTGAATGGTGAATAAACCTTCAACTGTTTTCAATGTTTCCTTCCAACAAGTTTCCTCTTTGTGCAGCACACTTAGTGGCTCATCCTCACCGCACATTACACATAGAGTTTAAATGATTAGCTGATCAACAGAAAATGAACTGGCAGCTAATCAAATAATCCCTTTAGTCTCATAGTGTGAGGATTTTATACTTTTCTTTGTCTTTTGTGTTTGAAACATTTTTGTTGATCAAAACAGAAAGACTGAAGACATCACTTTGGACATTTTCCTACTTTTTCACATTTATATTTATTTATATATTAAACAGTTAATTGAGTGAAGGTGCCCCATTGAGTTTTACATTCAGTGTTTCTTACAGACACATACTGTGTATATCTGAGGTTTAACAAACTTTTTTAATTTCAATTCCGCCGGCTCCTGGCTAATCCAGAAATGGTCAAAGAAAAAGTGGCTATCCCCTTAATTATAATTATTTTAATAATTATAATTTAATTACTTAATTATAATTATTATAATAATTATAATTATTACTTAATATAGCTCAAATAGGTGAGTTGTGCAAAACGTCACCATCAGTGCAATTTTCATGAACGGGGAAACACCAAAATCGTTTTTTGTACCAGGCTGTAAACATTGGACATTTTTATATGGGATCTCCTTATGGAGACTGACTCACTGATGGAGCCGGCCTCTAGTGGCCGTTAGAGGAACTGCGGTTTTTAATACTTCCATGCTGGCCATGAAGGCTGCCACTTAATGAGAACAAACAAAACAGCGACCCACTCCCACATATTGCTCCATAGCGCTACTATTGGTCAGAAACTCGGGGTTCCTTTAGTCTATGAAGTAATCAACAGATTAAACCAGAATGAAAATAATCATTAGTTGCAGCCGTTTTTTAGTTGCTTAAAATCTGACTGCAGAGAGAAATCAGGACACCAAACATGACACTTAATAGTAAGTTTACTCTGAAATAGTTCCTGTGCATTAGTAATCATTTAATCTCCAAGAACTGAACAGTTGGTCTATACTGTTACTATACGAACTGTTATTTTGATTGTCTGCTCGTCTGACTGCTCATGTTTCTTGACCTCATTTTAGAGATCGAGTTCCCAGCTGTTGATATTGGACACAACTACCAAAATAAGTTAGAATAAACCAGAATTTTCAGCCTGCTCCTCCAGCCTTCATCTGTCCTGATACAAATACAAAGAGCATCCTAAAATAGCCCAAAGGTGGAAGTCATTACGGAATAAAACACCCAGACGAGGCCTGCAGATCCTTTGTCATATAATTGGTGGTAAATTAGTTGGAAAGCGTCGTTTGAGTGACTGATGGTTTGTCAATACCTCAAACCCTGACAGACATTCTTTCTGGTGTTTCTGCGTTTTCCCAGCGAGACGACAACGATGACAAAAGAAACTGCAAACTGCCCCTCGTCTTTCTCTCCATGCCATCCACTCACCGCGTCCTCCTCCCCTTCTCTCTTTCTCCTGGAGACTTTCTGTCCTCAGAAGCATCTTAATGAATTGGCTGCTTCCTCTTTGTGAATTGCCTCCCCAATCAAAGAATTGGCGATAATTACAGCAAGGTTTCTCAGCTGAAAGAATGAAGGTTATGACGGCTGATTTTGCGTGCGTCAGAGGGATGAGGGACCAATGAGTGACAGCAGCCTGTGACCTGAGTGCGGCGGGGTGGGAGGACGGAGGGCAGGCAGGTTTTAAAAAGGTCAGAGGCGACAAATGTCAGAGAAGATACAGCAAGTTGGACAACGCAAGGTAAGAATTTGGGACGCAACTAATCTGAATTTTCTTCTGTTTGACTTTCTCATGTGTTGGTGCTAAAAGATAAAGTTAATAATTTCTCCAAGTTTTGGGTTCTTTTGTATATTTTTTCACTTCTGAGAAAGTGTTAATGACAGGATCCAAAAAATATTACATAATTATGGAAGGGTAGCTCAATTTGTAAGTCAAGGAGGGCAAAATATTCACATTTCACTTCTTTATTTGGCTCCCATCACAAAAAACTCTGATGAAGGCTCTGTGCCGAAAAGCGGAAGCAGTTGTTTCGTTAGTGCTACCTGTCTATATTTCTTTTAATATGTTCAATGGATATTTTGGTTTAACACTCCACTGAAGCCTCCTCAGAAAAACCAAAACAAAATTTACAAGAGGTTTCTCAGTGATGCATTTGTGCAGAAGAGAAAATAAGTTAAGAAAACTCATAATTTCAAGGCAACTGTTCACTAAATTTTCAAGTTAAACTCTTAAGTTTTTAAATAAACTAATGATAATGATAGGTTACTTTTCTTCTTTAGAAAAACTTGAATCTTTAATTTTTACAAACAAAAAAAATCTGTACTTCATAGTTTAATACATACAATTGATACATTGGTTGATAATATGTATATCTGGATACATTTCCATAAACTTGTATACAATTGGATTTTTCCAGACACAGGTACTTTTTGACAAAGCACACGCATACAATCCAGGTTTGTTTGTTAAAATCAAACTAATGGTAATATTTTAGTGCTTGGTGACATGAAAGACTACAGAAATGAATCTGTGGATGTGATTTGTTTTCCAGTGGGGGGGGGGGGGTAA
>JAGRRF010005532.1:1722566-1738074 GCA_019097615.1 Morone chrysops
TGTGTGTGTCTCTGTGTGTGTGTGTGTCTCTGTGTGTGTCTCTGTGTGTGTGTGTGTCTGTGTGTGTCTCTGTGTGTGTCTGTCTGTCTGTGTGTCTCTGTGTGTGTCTCTGTGTGTGTGTGTCTTTCAGGGATTTAACGACGACGATGACGAGCAGAATCTCGTCGATTCGGAAGCAAACGAGGACGAAGACGAAGAGAAACCAGCGAGAGTCGTCATCAGGTCGGAAGAGAGCGACAAGTGTTCGATAACCACCGTCACTGCTCTGATGATCGATCAATTCATTGATCGATCAATGAATTGATCGATCACTCAACAGGAAACTGTGATTATCAATCAGTAATAATGATAATAACTCCAATGCTTCCTCATACTGAACCTCTCTCTGTGTTTATAGGAAATCCCAAAGGCTTCAGGACACTGCAGGTAACAACATCAAGGCCCGGAATATCAGGGAGGGTCGGGAATACAGGCAGAACCATAGTTATAATGCATTTCACTGTATATACTTATATTAATGTGCAGTTAAAGTTGGAAGCACTCATAAATATTCATAGTGTTTTCCAACAGTAATCATAACATTATGACGTTATTCTGCTTTATAAACATACAGACTTATAGCGACGTATAATTACAGCAATAAGCACTTAAAATATTCATAAGAGTTTATAACAATAAACATAACACATTGTAAAGCATTATAAAATGTCAAAGTATCTCAATGCTTCTTAATTTCTGCTCAGTTTCTGGACTCACTGTGTTATTACGTCTGTACTTGTGTTTAACTACAGAAGAAAACTGACTGGCTGCAAAGATGTATTTTATTTTGTTGTTTGTTTTATTGTGTAAATGCAGCTTCAGAGGCTTCATCCGCCTGAGAGGGAAACAGTTCTGGAAGAATCGCTGATTTATCGGCACAAAGAAATAATTATAGGAATCATAAACTTGTGTGTGTGTGTGTGTGTGTGTGTCCAGGTGGCAGGAGGAGTGGGCTGAGGAGAAGCTCCAGGTTGATCAGCAGATATCAGGCCTCCAACATGTTCGACGGCATCAGCACCAAGTAAGACGGCAGCCTCCGTACGGAGCCCCTAAAGTCCTTAATGGAAGTAATCTGAGTACACAGCTCATCTAGAAACATAGCTGCAGTGTTTATAGACATTTTAATAAGGAGAGTTTACATATTTTAGCTTTAATAACTTGTATCACTGACTTTAGTTTCGTCTCTCTCATTTCCTGTCTTCTCTTTAGATAATAACTTTTAAATGTATATTTACAGTATGATTTAGACAGATATGTGATGATTATGGGATGATTGTAGTAATAGTATGACAATAATGTGGTTTTATTATAATATTGAATAACTTATTGCTCATTGAAAATCAGATTTGTATGGGGCGGGGCCTACGAGTATGATCTGATTAATGATTCAGCCTGTGATCCATCAGAGACATCTTGTGTCCAGCAGGAAACCTTAGAAATGAACACATTTATAGAGAGTTTGTGGGATTTCAATGTGGAAATTATACTTTTCTCTGTGCAGCACGGCGAGCTCGGTCCTGAAGACGATGGACAACATGAAGAAGAGGAGGCGGCTCAGTAACAACAAAGAGGGAGTGAGTAACACACTCATCGAAATGTAACAGTAAACACCTCGTCTGTCCCAAACTGCCCCCGCCAGTGTCCTCAGAGTTCGTCTGTGTTTGACAAAGGATGTGACGGTTCCTTGGTTTGAACTCAGCAGTGTGAGTTTTACAAGTTAAATCGTCTTTCTGATGTCTCTACTTCCACCAAAATACCATGAAGGCAAATTAAATACAGTCTGTGATGCTCACAGGATTGAAAAATTAAATAAAAGTTTTATTAATAATCCACAGAACAGTCGGCAGCTTTAATAGGTGATATTTTTTATTAAGTATTCTGAGATTTTGGGCTATTTTTGCTTCCATAATAACATTTTCTTTTAAAAGTAGCAGAAAGAAAATGCCTCAAATACACATTCAGGTGTTTATTCAGCATCATTTGCATATTTAATCATTTCAGTAACAAATTATCTTAATGTCAGTAATCAACTGGGGAAGTTTCACGGCGATAGCTGTTAGTTAAACTCTTCTACCCTTCGCCTGCTCTAGTTACTGTGCAGCGTTCAGTTACCTTTCTGCACAAATTGTAGTTTAATCCTGATTTTTATTTTTATTTAAACTATTTTGGGGAAGTTTTAGTGTCCAATTAAAACCTGTGTTATTTGATTCTAGTCATTAGTCATCGAGCAGGACTGTATGATGTGAACACAAACAGTCTTCAGTAAACAGTCTCAGCAGGACTGTTTACTGAAGCTGCTGCTGGGTCTCTCAGTTGGGTGCTGCCTCTCTCTTATCAGGCCATGGCGAGGGTGGTGCCCCCGGCTGCACCCTGCCTCCCTCCCTGTGCTCGCTGCTCGTGGGGAGGGGGCGACATCTCTATCAGCTGCCACCATATTTGAAGGCCTGTGAAAGCCGGAGAAGCACCAGCCCTTGTTTGTGTCTTTGTTTTTGTCACACGAGGTCGGAGAGGCGACATTTTAGGGCCGTCGCTGTCGAGCTGATTTTCTCTCAAAGTGTGAACTCGAACTAATTAACTGTAACCGCCTGACAGCTGCCACAGGTGCACAGCTCACTGTAATTGTATTTTAACCCCTCACTCAGATTACATAAACCTTTTATCAGATGCAAAGCAGAGCGAAAAAATCCTCCTTTTTCATTTCACTTCCAACTTGCAGCAAACTTTTGGCATCAAGTCTGTTGGAAAACTTTCTACCTCTTATTCTGATTGGCCAATAATAAAACAAAATGTATTTCTGTAAAATAAAAAAAATTCTGTTTGATTTGACAACGGCCAAGTGCTGTCCTGTATTATTGATAAAAACTCCTGGAAAATGTAAACTAGCTCCAGACCTCAGCCAGAAGGTGGAATCAAGACTTTTTATCCTTAATAAGATTAGAAGTTATACTTTCAGGCAGCTGCTGACTCCTGTGGAGGGTGTAGTTAACTACATGCTGCCTCTCCAGTCGACTCATTCCACCGACATTAATCTGATTGTTTTTATGTTTGATGAACCTGCAGAAGATCTACTCTAAAGCCCAGAGGAGGAGAACGCCGGTGCCACTGCAGAGAGAGCCAAGTGACAGCGAGGACGGTTTGTGTGAACGTGAATCATTTCATTAATGTGCTCAACGACGTCTCCGTTTGTCTTTACTCATGTTCAACTGTTGTGTGACAGGCGGCGTCGACGATGAGGTCAGCAGGGAGGAAACGACTGCGGACGACGACAGCAACTGCAGCGCTAACCAGAACTTTGACGCCAAACTGAGCCGAGCCTCGTCGCTCTACCAGGGACCCAGCAGTGGTCAGCACCGCACCACCACACTGAAACCAGCAACACGGTTACAATAAGACCTGGATGATAAAACACTCTCAATAGCAATAAGAAAATTATAATGATATATAATATTTATATAAATAAATTAAATATATATATATATATATATATATATATACATATATATATATAATATCATTAGTTTCACTTCAGTGCTCATAAGCAACCATCATATCCCTTGGTAATAAAACGTGTAATACTCAGTACCGTACAAAAAGATTTTAAAACATCAACATTAAAATGATTACCTGTGTGCTTTGATAAATAAAGATGGTAAATTTAACCTTTTCTAACCTGCAGCTTGTTGCACCAGCTGTGTGTAAGGTCAAACATAGCCTGGTTATATCGTATATTGTTACTATAGTTTTGATTTATGCATTACTAAAATAAAAGCTATTGCACGCAGTAACCAGGACAAGCCACTAGGATTTCCGACCAGCCACCGCCAGTCCAACAATCAGTGATTGTTGATATATTTGTGCATTCGTGTGTGCTGTGCCAGCGCTCCCCCGACTCCCCCAATTAGTTAGAGTTAGAGTCTGGTTTTTCTCTGAGAATCACCTTGTTACTGTGTTCACTGCTGTCAAAATAAACCCTTCATTCACCGCAGTTAGATGTGGAAACACTCACTCGTTCTTCAGCTCGACTGCGCTGCTGAATGTCTGTCTCTGAGCACTCATTCTCTGGAGGCAGAACATTAAATTAGCAAAATAAAATGAAACTGAAAAACACAACCAATAGCCGATATATTGCTCCAATGGTCCAACAACCCTACGAGCCACTTGTGACGCCCAAACTAGTTACTGTATGCCCCAAGTTATCAGATACTGAACCAGTTTCAGCTGATTTAATTACAAACTAACTATTTAGTGGTTCCAGTGTATTTTAGAGGCTCCAGTGTTGACTTCACAGCTGCTACAACCCTACTGGTATTTACTGAAAATATGTAATTAAAAATGATCAATAATTATCGCCCAGCCCTAGTTAAAGTAATCATGCACCTCACATTGCTTTTTCTCCTCTTTATCTGCAGTGGAAGTAACACAGCAGTCATACAGCTCTAATCCAACAGAAATGGTTGAATGTGTTCAGAAGAAATCACATCTATGATTTTGATTTGATGTCGATCCTTTCAGCACATTGTGATATATTACATTCACAGACGTCCAGGCTCCTTTTTAATTTATAGTCCTGATGTTTTCTCTGGTGTGGTTTAGAGTTCCTGAGAGGAACCTTCAGAATCAGCGCCTCAGGGCCCAACACGACCCGCAGAGGAGCACTCAGGTCAGACCTTTACATTATCAATACATTGATTGTTGCCAGAAATAGTTGAATATTACAAAAAGCAAGATTGTTTGTGAAATTGTGCTGATCGGAGTTTGGAGACCCAGTAACTGCTGCGAAAACCAGTTCAGTTTATCCAAGAAAAATGGCAATTTATGACACAATTTTGTCCTCATACCTGAAATATGTTCCAGGTTAAATCTGGTTTAGTTTGTTTGAAAAAATAAACGTTAGTGTCTGAAATGAATGAAATGTTGATCTGGTGTCTTCGCTCGGTTACTCACATGAATATTTACTGCAAAGAGACAGTTGAGTTACCATTTTACCTGCCCTACTTTCACCAGTCCTTTACCTCCATTTCCTTGTCTCTTTTCATTTCATCCCGCAGACCCACTAAGAAGGCGTGGACGAATCAATCCGATGAGGACGAAGACTCTGACGACGAAGCGCAACGTGTTCAGAGCGTCTCTGAAAGGTCAGTAGGTCGACGGTGAAGCTGCTCGCTGTGCTGTTTAATCCGAGGAGAGAAACAGGCCGCTCAATCGAAGAAACCTTGTTTGTTTTTAGATCTTTAACACTGAGTTTAGCGAGCTGCTAAGACACATTCCTAGACCGGATTCTGATTGGATGTTCTCCTGACTTTAAGTTTGACATTTTTGGAAATACGCTTATTTGCTTTTTTTGCAGAGTTAGATTAGAAGTTTCATACCACTCTCATGTCTGCACGCTAAATATGAGGGTAAAACCAGTAGCTAGTTAGCTTAGCTTAGCATAAAGACTGGAAACAGGGGGAAACAGCTAGCTTGGCTCTGTCTAAACAAAATCCACCTACCAGCCCCTCAAAAGCTCAATGATTAACATTAATCCAAACCTAATGGGTAAAAACGATAATTTGTAGTTTTACGAGGACCAGTTGCCTGGCGACCAGCTGAGACACCAGGAAGGGACTGCTCTAAGCCGAGAGAGTTTGGTACTTAAACCTGCAGTCCATCATTCTTGGACCAGAACCCGGTTTTACTGACTGTGTGTTTACTTTGGTTTTTCCTGCCAGCTGTCGTCCGCTCGGCCTGCGCACCGACGGTCTGATGGGGACTCGCAGAGACAAGATGAACGCAGGAGCGGGTCTGGCAGACATTGATCCCATGGCCATCGACCACTCGGTGAGTTTGGATGTTCAAGTGTTACAGTGTGGTGATTAATGACACCATCCTCCCTCCCCTTCCTCCCTCCCTTCCTTCCCTCCTCAGGTTGGGTTTGATAGCATCGGAGGTCTGTCAGGTCACATCTCAGCTCTGAAGGAGATGGTCGTCTTCCCGCTCCTCTACCCCGAGGTATTTGACAACTTCAAGATCCAACCTCCCAGGTGAGTTAGATATTTACACATTATATTTATATTTAGGAGCACCAACATATATATAAACATATGTATCGCCCCCTGGTGGCAGACTGCAGAACTTCACAGGAATAATATTTTGCCTGTCTCACTCTATCCAGAGGCTGTCTGTTTTACGGTCCACCTGGGACGGGGAAAACGCTGGTCGCCCGGGCGCTGGCCAACGAGTGTAGCCACGGCAACCGGAAGGTGGCCTTCTTCATGAGAAAGGGCGCCGACTGCCTCAGCAAGTGGGTGGGCGAGTCGGAGCGCCAGCTGCGGCTGCTGTTTGAGCAGGTAGAATTCCCCGTGCTACCCCCTGCTGGCTGGCTGCGGGCATCTACAGTCAATATATTGGAGGAGATGTGTTAAACAAAGTTTAAGTGCTCTGTTTTAGTGTCATTTTCCAAAAGCAACTGTTTTTGACCCTAATGTATCCCAATCATGTTGAGTAAGTAAAAAAGAAAAGAAAGAAGTCCAAAACTACTTTATTAGTTCCTTTAAACATCCAATTTCTCCCCACATTGTCCCTCTGTTACCTTCAAGTTACTGAAAAATACTTTAAAATACAGTTTTTATCAGAGATTTTGTGTGTGTCGTCCTCAGGCGTATCAGATGCGTCCCTCCATCATCTTCTTTGATGAGATTGATGGTCTGGCTCCGGTCCGATCCAGCAGGCAGGACCAGATCCACAGGTCGGAAAACAAACTCAGCTAAAACAAAACTGCACAGAAATACCTGCTTTTAGATTTGGTCAGCTTTGGACTCATTATGTCCGTCCTGCAGCTCCATCGTGTCGACGCTCCTGGCTCTGATGGATGGGTTGGACAATCGAGGGGAGGTTGTGGTGATCGGAGCGACAAACCGGCTCGACTCCATCGACCCAGCGCTGCGACGGCCCGGACGCTTCGACAGGGAGTTCCTCTTCGGCCTGCCCGACAGAGAGGTGATGCCTTTCAGTAGCTCTTTTCCAGATCCAGTGTACATAAACACAATGTTTTCACTTAATACTCATGCTCGCGTTATTCATCTTCTTATTCTTGGACCTAATTTTTCTGTTATTCTGCTTAACTTTAATTTTGTCCCAGTTTTTTGTTCCAGTTTTTGGTCATTTTCTTTCACAGCTGTTAAATTTACTCGACTCAACTGACAATTTTATTCGGTTTGTGTTTCAGTCTCGTAAAGAGATCCTGAAAATCCACACCAGGCAGTGGAAACCTCCTCCGTCTGAGGATTTCCTGGATGAACTGGCTGAGAAATGTGTCGGTAAGAAAGACTTTATTTTCACCACCACCAAATACTGTACTTATACTGTTCAGTGGAAAAAGTCTCATGGTTTCTCAGTGGCCTAAATAATAAATTATATAATAATACAAAGCTGGAGAGCAATAACTGCATTAAATGTGTCCTTACAAAAATACAGTATACAGGTTTTGTTCTGTATATTTTCTGTGGTATTAAAGTTTTAAATCTCTTTTTAATGTGTTTATAAAACCTTTTAATGAATCTGTCGGTTGATTCACTTCCTGAACCTCCGTCTGTCTTTCAGGTTACTGCGGCGCTGACATCAGAGCGGTGTGCACCGAGGCAGCGCTGTGCGCTCTGCGTCGGCGCTACCCGCAGATCTACGGCACCTCCCAGAAGCTCCTGCTGGACGTCTCCTCCATCGCCGTCAGCAGCTGCGACTTTGTGGCGGCCATGAGGAAGATGTCGCCGGCCTCCCACCGCCTCGCTGCTTCGCCCGCCAAACCCCTGTCACCCGTGATCCACCCGCTGCTGGGCGCCGCCCTGCACGACATCCTGGAAGCTCTGCAGAGGCTGTTCCCTCACGCCGAGCAGGGGATGAAGAGGAAGAGGGAGCCAGGTGAGTCCCAGCTCAAGGCTGGAGACGCTCCAGCTGCCGTCCGAGAGAAATATCTTGTTCACAGAAACTCTTTTATCTCTTATTTTCTGCATGTCAGACCTGACCTCTGGTATCCTTGACGACGGCCTGATAGGAGATGAGGTCTCCAGCACATCCAGCATCTCCACACCCTCCACATCCAAGAGCAAAAAGTTCCTGCACTTTGCCAGGTGAGTCTGATCGACACTTCAGGAAGATCTGAACCGCAGGTTTCACATATTTTATTTTACTAAAATAATATAACATATAATAATTCTACTAGAATAACATCTAATTTATAAAATATTTTCAACCTGATACCAGTTTATTTTTTTGTGTCATTTACTGTGAGAATTTAAAGGTTATATACACAAACTTCATGTACCACTGGGTGTCGCTCTAGAGCACCAACATCTCAGACCAAAACAATGGAACAGAAACAAAGTAAAACTATTCTTTCCAACAATCACGAATCTCGAAATAAATCCTTAATTCACCGACAGTTTCAGTCACTTTCTCATAAATTCCTAATACCTTTTTCACCCTGTCTGTTTCTTTTTATTCTCCCCTCCATATTGTTTAACTTCCATCCTCTTTCTTCCTTCTCTTCTTTAACCTCTTTTCATTGCCTGTCTCGCTGCTCTCTCACCGTCCTGCAGGAGTGCAGTCAAACAGCCAACGTCCCACCGTCCCAGGATGCTCCTGGCAGGTCGTCCTGGCGCCGGTCAGACATCTCACCTGGCTCCTGCGGTTCTGCACGCTTTGGAGCGTTTCACCGTCCACAGCCTGGACTCCGCCGTGCTCTTTGGAGTCAGCAGCACCTCCCCGGAGGAAGCCTGCGCCCAGGTGACTTCTCAGCAAACATCACGCTCCCTCATAGTGAACCTTAATTCCAGATTCAGTAGCTATAATCAGACAGGAGGCCTGCTGCTCCTGATATGTGTTGAGTGGAGGATTTCAGTTTGGACCCAGTTCCAGAGATGCGTTTAACAATTTCAGTTTTACATTTAAATAGTGGTCCTGCACTCATTTCACAAAATTAGGTTTAGGATGTTGCATTCTCTAACTCTCTATCTCCCTAGAGATTACAACAGCTCAGAGCTCTGCTGTACTTCAGTGACATCTGGTGGTAATGACAGGCAACTGCAGACTGTTGTCATTACTTTTATACTTACAGTATTTTGCAAACTTGGAATCTTGGAAAAACCAACAACACAAAACATAAACATCAACATTAGAGGAAGAAACAACATGAAAATGAAAGCAGAATCAAAGATCTCTGTGGTGAACAACATTCTCTGACCCCTCAGGTGTTCTGCGAGGCCAAGCGGACGTCTCCCAGCATCCTCTTCATCCCCCACATCCAGCAGTGGTGGGAGACAGCAGGGCTTTCACTGAGGGCCTCCTTCTTCAGCCTGCTGGGCAGCATCCCCTCTTTTTCCCCGATCCTGCTCCTCGCCACCTGCAGCATCCCCCATCAACGGCTGGACCCAGAGGTGAGCAGCTGGATGTATTGCTTCAGATTGTAGTTTTTTAGCAGTTTTGTCAAACTGTTTGGCATTTTTAGCCTTTTTGAGCTGAAAAAAAAAAAAAAACACCATGAAAGTGCTCTGACGTCTGTTTCCATCCTCAGATTCAGTCTCTGTTTCGGGAGGAGTATGGGGAGGTTTACACTGTCAGCGTTCCAACCCGGCAGGAGAGAACCGACTTTTTCCAGGACCTCATTCTGAACCAGGCGGCCGAGGCTCCACCCTCCAGTTCAAAAACATGTATGTGTGACTCCATGTTTAGTGTCAGAGGATAAAATCACCACATGAACAAAATTAATTAGATAAGTGACGGTATGTTTGACCTCTCAGTGACTAAGGCCATTGAGATCCTTCCCGTGGCTCCCCCGCCTCCCCCGCGCCAGCTGTCGGAGCAGGAGCGCCGCCATCTGGAGGAGCAGGAGGAGGACGTGCTGCGAGAGCTCCGCCTCTTCCTGCGTAACGTCACTGAGCGTCTGGCTCTGGACCGCCGCTTCAAGGCCTTCACCAAACCAGTGGACATAGAGGAGGTGAGTGGGTTCGGTTAATTATGGTCAGCGTTTGAGGTCTTTAAACCGACAACTACAGGGCAGCTGAGTTTCCATTCGAAAGGCGCTTTTTACGAAAAAGGCAAAACAGCTTTGAGTGAGATGTTGTACTTTTCAGATTCTGATACTGCACAGCAATTTTCAACATGGGTCAACATTTGTGTTTTGATTATATCTGTTAAGCTAACGTGGACAAAAAGGAAGAAAGGAAATGTAAACATTCGCAAACTCTTGTCTCACAAAACCAACCGATATATTACGAGCTCAGATGTTTCTATGAGAGTTTCTTCTTGAAAACGGAGTCACCAAGACACAGCAAGCAGCAACCTACGGAGCGATCAGATGATGTCACTTACTGCCTCCCGATCCTCCCAAACCTTGGGGACAGTTTTAGACAAATCGGATTCGGATTATTCTGCTGCTGCGAGGAGTAAACGACGTCCGTCATAAACAAAGGAGTTCATCAGTGTGGATGCTCACATTGTGTTAACAGTGGGGGAAGCAAAGGTTACTGTGATCTATAGAGTACACGGTACTCAAATAACTCTCCCTGCTCTGTCTGCTCCAGGTCCCAGACTACCTGATGGTGGTCAAGAGGCCCATGGACCTTTCCACGCTGCTGACCAACATCGACGAGCAGAAGTACGTCACCGTCGGAGAGTTCGTGTCTGACGCAGACCTCGTCTGGCAGAACGCCCTCGAGTACAACCCGGACAGCGACCCCATGGGTGAGACTAACAGAGTCCTGAAGTCGAACATGGGGACGGATGACATTCGTTATTCACAATGTCTAGATGTTACCTGTGATTCTTTTTAATGCGTGAGACTTTTGTTTGACCTTTCACTGGAGGTTCATCTGGCTTATTATTTTCCATTTCTCCGCCGTCTCTGTGGAGCAGACTGAGCAGGTGATTCCAGGTGAAAGCTCTGCAGCTGCATTGATTTCAGTCGCTCCGTGGAGTCAGACGGGTTCACAAAGCTTTGAAACAGCTGACAGTTTTGACATTTTCATTGAAAACACTGTCTGGTTCGCCGCAGAGCCAGCGGGATTGTTTGCTGAAAGAAATCCACAGAAATTCCTTCTTTGAGCCGCTCTGTCTGTGTTTGAGGAGGGGAGTGGGTATAACAGGTGAAGTAAAACAGCTGCAGATCTTTCACCCAGATTCACCGGCTCACTGTGAACTGTGACCTCCCCATCAGGCGCTCAGAGACCAGCATCTTAGAGCTGAACTGAAGCTTTATTATATGATATTGAGCCAGTTGTCAATCAAAAATACCAAACGTTCTTTGGTTCCAGCTCCTCAGATGTGAGAATTTTCTGCTTTTTTCTGTTTTATATGCTTGAACTTGTCAAAAGAATATATTTGAGTTTTGAGACAAATTGAGACTCTGGGACATTGCTGACAGGAATTTGTAACTACTTTGTGATGTTTTGTAAATTATTCAACCATAATGAAATTAATCATTAGTTGCATTGCTACAGTATAAGAAACAAACAGAAAACATTTCATGAACCAAACGACTCAGGGTCGACAGATTAATGAACAACCTAAATTATACTGTTTATGTGTAACTGTGTGTTTATGTGTGTGTGTGTGTGTGTCAGACCGTCACATCCGTCACCGTGCGTGCGCTCTAAAGGACACAGTGCGTGCCATCATCAGAGACGAGCTGGACGAAGACTTTGAGAGAGTCTGCGAGGAGATCAAAGAGTCGCGCAGCAAGAGAGGTGATACTGGCTGAGAACCGTAACACAGGAAAAAGAGCAGCCTGCAGATTAATCAAATATAGCTGAACTCGTATCAAACCTCCAGAGTTAAAAACTAAGACTCCTATTTTGCTTTCAGCTTCTCCCTGCGGGACTGAGGCCAACTCAGAGGGGGCCGACGGCGTCTGCAGCTCGTCTTTCACCAGAAACAGTCCCCGACCCCAACGTGAGTCCACTATGAAGGATGAAATGTAACATATATGGTCACAATTTAAAGGTCCAGTGTGTAACATTTAGGAGGATCTATTGGCAGGTATATTTTCATTACTGTAAAATCACCTGAAAATAAGAATTGTTGTGTTTTAGTTATGTCAGAATGAGACGCCATGTTTCTACAGTAGCCGAAAACAGACAAACCAAGCTCTAGATAGGCTAGATTAGCCTAGCACGTAGCATATCTGAGTACAGGAAATGAGGATGTTAACCGAGGTTAGCTCAACTGTTATTAACTGTTTCCAGACCAAGAGGAATACATAAATTAATATATACAAAAATGTAACCATTTTATCTCACCAAAATGTAATTAGCTTTCAGACCATCATGTAGTTAAACCTGGGAAGAAGACAATTATCTATAAAAACTGATTCGTAGCATTTCATTGCTGTGCTGCAACAAAAAGTTCATCTCAAAATCTCACCGTGTTCGTCCAACAAAAGTGAAAGTGAGGGTAAGGTAAAGCTGTGTGAACAGGAAGCTGCAAAGTCTTGATTTAACCATCAAAGCGTCAGAGCGAAAGAGCAGATGAGGAGAGGAAGAGGCAGCTTCAGACAGCGAGCAGAGAATGTAACGAGAGGGAGAGTTCAGATGAAACAGAGAAGTCAAGAGAGGAAGAGATCAAGTGGAGAGACGATGAGGTTTGATTGCACTCATCATCTTCCGGCCTTCACTTTCTTTCTAACGACCTCTTCACTCTCCGCCCTCCCTCCCTGCCTCCCCCCTCCTCACTTCCCTCTCCAGCTCCTAAGAAAAAACGCTACAAAAAGCCGAGAAAATCCAAGTGGAGCACCGGCGTCATCAAGAAATTCAAGAAAAAGAGGCCGCCGCTCTCCGTCTCCTCTTCCTCCTCCTCCACGTCCAACAAGGCCAACTCTGAATCAGGCTCAGAGGAGAACGGAGAAATGAGAGCTGAGAACGGCTCTGCTGATCCAAGCTCATCCACCGCGTCAGAGAGCAGCGACGGGGAGCACAACCACCTGACGGGCGCCGTCAACGGCTACCATCAAGGCTTAAATGGCATCCCAGGTATCCAAAATGGAGTCCTTGTGAATGGGTACCACCATGCAGAGCTGCTCGACCTTCAGCCAGCTGACAGCGTCCCCACGGGGAGGCTGAACCTCAGGGATCGAACCCAGACCTCTAAGGCTCCCCCGAACCTGAAGACGGTGGTGAACGGGGTTTGTTTGAGCAAAATAGGTCTGTATGTGTATGTGCTTCTGTTCGCGTGGCCTCGCTCTACTAACCGGTCTTCCCCCGGACTGCGGCCGCGCTGCTGCAGCTTCAAAGCTTTGCAGATGAAAAGTGTGAAACGGAGAGTGAAAGTGAGACTGCTGCTGCTGCTGCTGGACAAGCTTCAACAGGCCAAACCTCTGCACAACTCCGGGCATCGAGCCAAAGCTGACACAAAGCTGAGCTGAGAACAGTTCAGCTTCTCTGATATGTTATCAAAGCTGCACCCTCACAGAAATGTAAGGTTAAAGTGCTTCAGGAGGTTTTCTCTTACAACTTAAACTAAACTTAAACACGCCATATGCCCCCTTTAGAAACAAACAGTGACATCAGATTAGTGATTTAAGATCTCTTTAACTGCTGGAGTCAGCCAGAAAACAACACTCAGACTCGGACTCACTGTAAAAACAACCCTTCTAGAAACAAGACAAATATTCTTAAATGTAATCAAATGTTCTTGTATTGATCAAAAATGAAAACTACCATAAAAACCAGCCACTGATAAACTGGAATGGGCCTGAATACAAGTGATCAAAACTCAGTTATTTAAGATTTGAAGACTTTAAGTATTTTGGTAACTTTATTGAGTGAATTTAAGAATTAATCTAAGATTAATAATAAGATAAATAAACTCTTACAATAAGGCACAATTTCTTCAAACAGCATAATGCTTTATTATGCTTTAGTTACCATTTTCCTCAAAGGGACCCATAGCCGTCCCTTAAAGTGAAGTCATATGCGTAACTTAAGGCCGTGGCTGAAATTATGGTGATTGAAGACGCTTTTTTGGGGACGGGGAAAACCCAATGGACACTAATACAGCTGCCCCAGATTAAGGATTTTACTAGTCGTCATACATTTATATTAACTATTTAAATATATATATTTGTTGAAAAAGCAGTAATGATTCTGAATGTGTCGGAACAACCAGCAAACTCCACTTTACAAAAACAAACACTTGAGGACTTATCGATACGATCGATGATGGATAACGTTACTTACAAATGGACTCTTCAAACCCCTCTCCTTTGAGGTCAAACGTTAACATAACTCTGTCTCATATATAAACACTATCAACACTCAGACAAGGAAACAACCTAAGGGGCAAATTAACTCCTCAGCTTAGGAAAATATTTTACAGTATACAATATTTTAGTCATTTATGAAGCACCAGCAGTAAACACAGGGGTTAGAGGCAGATCGGTGGACCCAGAGGTTCTCAAACCGTCTCTGTTATGTCTCCTTATGAAGCCAAAAACATCCTCCCTCGCATAAATCAAATTAAACTTTCATTAGAAAAACTAAAAACAAGACTGGCCAAGTTCATGTGGAGAGCACTTAAGCCTCCGGGCCAGTGTGACGTCCACTTCCTGTCTGTCTTGACTTGAAAAAAGCAAGAAACACTGCGCTGACCAATCTGAAAGAATAAACAATCACTGCCTCGCCCTCCTCTCCACATCTTCCTCCCTTCCTCAGAAAAGAGCAAAAGGGCCGAGACGAGCGCCAACAAGGCGGCCTTGGACCAGATCCAGCTCTTCAACCAGGGCCGGTCTGCGGACATCCTCGGCGAGGAAACGCCGCCGCTGGTAGTCGATCACAGCAAACTGAGGGTGAGTCCGCCAGGTTGTGTTTGTATGTTACCTTCTGTACATGATGTGTTCTGGTTAGCAGCAGTAGCACTGGTAGTAGAGCAGAACACCAAACCTATTTCTATCAGAGGTCTGACACCAGGCTACCGTGGCGACCTGGTGGTAGTACAGTAATAATGGCTTCAGTAGTATTCAGAGCTGTGATTACTGTGTTTTTTTCAGGATGTCCTCAGCAGAGCCGTGGCGAAAACAGAAGGCGTTGAGGTGGAGCCGCTGGAAAAGCTCTACGCTCTGCTGGCTCAGTGCATCTACAGACGCAGAAACGACTACAACAAGATGCAGATGATTCAGGTGCGACCGCCACAACGAGACTGTCCCCAAACACAGCACGTGTTCCACTAAACCTGGTTTCACTGCAGTCCTCCAAACCCTTCCCAGAATGCACTAAGGACATTAAAAGACGCTTCTTGACTTCTTTATATCAACAAAGTTATGTTTCTGCTACTGCCGTAATATCACTATCACTCTCCACCAGACTCCAGAGACACAAACACTCATTTTACCTTCAGATCATCGTAACTTCATTAAAGTGGACAGAAACAGAATAAAACTCATTAAAACTGTCTCTGTTAGTGTTTCCAACAATTACCAACTCTGGTTTGGTGGAAATAAATCCTG
>JAGRRF010005532.1:1758044-1770817 GCA_019097615.1 Morone chrysops
AAACACACGCACTCTCCATCTTGGCAGCACGCTCTAAAGACAAGAGGTTCCACATTGAACCTCAACAGGTTCAATGTGGAAGATCAGATGAGATAAGATATTCCTTCATTTGTCCCACAATGGGGAAATTCTGATGTTGCAGCAGCAAAGTGGAGAGAGAGAGAAAAAAAGTGTGTTGGTTCTTACACATCTACACTGCAGATAGAAACGTCTCATTGTAAGGTAACGGAAACACAACGCTTCATATTTTCAGGTGATTATACATAATTAAAAACATACCTTTGGATATTATTATATTCTGTTTCTGCCTCCTAATTGTTACACACTGGATTATTAACATTATAATTATGATATATATTTATATGATGGAGGTGAAGCTAATTCAAACTATCAGTGGCAGAACTCACTGGCTATCGTCTGGTGACAGTTTCTCCTCTGGGGCCAACACAGACTGTTTCGGTGCCTAATAACGGATATTCGGGGCCACAGACTTTCTCCTCCGTACACCGGTCACTGTTCTCTCCTCTGCTCCTCGTGTCTTTCACCGAACCCCGCCCTCGGTGACTGATGTAACAAACAGAGAGCCACATCTTCCTTTTAACTGTAGCACAAACTGTAAGTTAAAGTTTTATTACGTCCATTCTTAAAAGAGTTCTAATCATTTACAGGTTCTTTTACAGCACTGCATAAAAGTTCAATACATTGATGTTCGTCTCCGACACTGAGGCCATTCACATCTCCGTGCATTGCCATCGATCCGATACATTAAACATACGTATGAAACAATCAATGCGACATGAGTTCGCTGTACTGTGATTCACCGCGGAACGATGCAGATAGTTTGATTTTATCTTTGGTTCTTGAGCAGCTTGAGAAACAGTTTATAGAAGAATCAATCTAAATATAGAATTATCACACAGGGCAGTCTACTAATAATTATTATACATAAATTCACTGATGCAGAGATGTTAGAAACGATGCATTCATGTATGCACCGTCTGCTTTTATTCCAGTGCAGCCGGTTCATCTCCAAGCAGATCTGGGCCACGTTCAGTCTGAGCGGTTTGCAGGTCCGGTGCACAGGTGTGCTGTTCTCTCATTCGATGGGTGTTTCGTAGGTGTATGGTATCATAACCTGTGCATTTAAATAAGCTTTTGTCGATGCTGAACAGACACCTCATGGTTTCAGCTGTTCACGTCTGTTTCCATGTTATTCCCGAACTTCTCCACCTCGACAGTAAAAACTTTAGAAACCTTCAAAAGTTTGTTCTTTTTTTTTTATACGCAGAAATAGAAAATGTGTCCAAAATAGACAGAAACACACCGACGGCTCTCAGACGTTTTTGGTTACTTGCTGTAAAAATACTACTGGAGCTCCATTTTAACCAGTCGGTCAAACTAAAGTATAAAAAGTTGAAATAGTTTTTTTGGGACTGAGCTGAACTCGGGTTCCTTACGGAACCTTTTCACAACAGGGTTTTTAAGAGTGCTGGCGTCCCAGCCATGCTTTTCTTTTTCGTTTTTCCTTTTTTCAGCCGATTACGCAGCAAAGAGCGAGCAAGCACGGAGAGATATAGACAGAGAGAGAGAGAGAGAGAGAGGAGGGGGGTAGGCCGAGGCTGTCTGGTGCTGCTGTGGGTCAATCTGAGGACAACTCTCCTCTCTCCCTCCCTCTCCGCCTTCCTCCTCCTCCTTTTCTTCCTATACCCTCCCCTCACTCTCTATCTCTCTCTCTGTCTCTCTCTCTCTTCATATACCCCTCCCCCCGTCCTCCCATGCGTCTGCAGCCTGTGCCCGCGGTCCCTGCCTGCTCGCTGCGTCGGCCTACATATCCAAACGCCTGGATCAGTGGATGACTGGCTGCACGCGAACCTGACTGCAGCACCAACGCACAGCTCTTTACATGCAGCTGTTCTGGCAGTTTATTCATGCATACATTCGTCCCCGTTATGAAAAGAAAAGAGAGAGATGGACCGAAACTCTGCAATTGTCACAGAACAACAGATTACAGGAATATTAAGAGATTTAAATTCAGAAAAGTAGGTTATAGGGCTGCTGAAAGCTTGACACTGTAAAGGTCCTTACAGCTGTATTATGAGAGCAATGTTACCATAAAGACACAGGTTGGTCCCTCAGGAATATCATAAGGTTGGCGAAGAGAAGAAAAAAGTTAATTGAAGTAAAAACATTTAAAAAACCATTGGAAACGGGAAAACACATAAAAAGAATTGAAGATATACATTTAGTGGCCAGTTTACACCTCAAACTAATGCAGTCTATGAATGTTAGAATGTAAACCAACCTGGGGGTCGGGAACCCCACTAGGGGTCGCCAAAGCTTCGTAGGGGTCTTCTTGATTTTAAGTTTTTTAAAAAAGAAATAAAAATATACACAGTAGATCTTTATGTCAGCATTTGGTTCAGATGTGTAAAATACATGTAAAGTAAACTGTCTGATAGAACAAAGTCCAAACATCAGGGACAAGAAAACTATTTGTCAGGACAAAAGAAGAAGTATAAGTTCAGGAATATGAAATAATCTCCTCAAAATTATCCAAATCTCTCATTTTACACAAAGTAAGAGTTCACTGTTTGTGTTCATTCGTATAGTTTTTAATATAATCTGAAATATCCATGAAATATGTCACCTCGTTTACTGAATGATAGAAAGGGGTCTCTTAAGGAAACCAAGTTGGGAACCGCTGAATTGAGTGAAACAGGAGGTTCTAAACTTAATTCTGTATTTCAAAATTGCATCATTTTCCCTGCAATTAATTACATTTTACACTCATTATAGCAAACTAAAGCTAATGCAGTCTAATGCAACTGCCCTGCAATAAATCGGCCCATCATGAAGGCTATAACTTTAAAAATATTGCAGGGCCGTTGCATTAGACTGCAGTTTTGAAGTTCCTATCAGTAAAGTCTAAAACTGTCTCAAACTACAAAGTCATTGTTACTGACAGACACACAGAGACATTTGCGTCCGTCCATCCACTCACTAAAAATACGTACATCTCACTTCTGGTTTCTACTGACGGAGATAAAAAGTTTGTCCTGACGGTGGTCGGAGCAGGACCTTCACGGTGCTTTCAGTCATGCTGCTGATTAGAAGTGTTCAGGTTGAAGCTCTGTGGGGATTCACGCAAGGTCAGACCCACAAAGGGTACAACAGGCCTGTGAAAGAGGAAAGACCCGTGAGGGGAAATCATTCATCGACTGCGGAGTACGACCGTCTACAGCGAGTGTCGCTGAAGTCTGACCGACGGCGTCGCTGCTCTGCTGCTTTCTGAAAATCAAAACTACAAATAAGGAATTTAAGTTAACTTTTAATATTTAATAGTTAACTGCAAATGATTTTGACTTGAATTTCCCTTGGGATAAATAAAGTATATCTATCATGATTGCATTATAAAGGATTTATTAACTGTAATAATTATTGATTGATTGATGAATCTTAATATACTAATAGTTAACAGTTAATAAGTGCATGATTAACTGTTTATATATGCATTATAAAGTATGTATGCATTTTAATAAAGACATGCTTAGTAAAGGTTTAACAATGAAACTAGGTAAGTTAGTAATAATATTACATATATTAAACTATTAAAGGAAACTCTTTAAACCGTCTCTTCTAAGTACGTATAAATGTCTTATAATCTCTCAATCAATGTGTCATTAACACTTGGTTAACGAACAGTCTTATTAACACCTTATTACCATTAACTAACACTTATTACAAGGACATTAACGTTAAGTGTTACCGTCCTCACAAACAAACAAAAAGCAGGATTAAATTAATGTTTGTGATTTATAAACTCTGCTCTCTGGCTGACTTGTGTTGCATTCACTGTCTGTGTAACTTCACTTCAGCTGCGTTCACTGTCTCTGCTGCTGGCCGTGACCTGTTGACCTCGCTGTGTAATGAAATCTCCCTCCGCTGCCGTCCGTATACGTGATACATCAAGTCGTATTGCATGTCAGCGGCTGAAGGACTGACGTGAAGGCGGATGCATGAGCAGGTTCTTCTATGTGGGATTTAATGTGCTTTATTTTGTCAGATTTAACTATTCATGAGCCTTTTCCAAACCACACGACTGCGTTTTAGAACAATATCAATTCCTGATTGCAGGACTCCACTTGGCTGTCCTTAAAAAGCGGTTTATTTTTAATTTTATGCTATTAGTCTTTTTTTTTTTTCTCCGACTGGTGGATATCTCTCAGATGAATGGTAGCTAACGTACTGGCTGGCAACCTGCTAACAGTCATCACACCTCTTATTACATCTATTCAGTCATAAAAAAGGAGAAAACGGTGCAAATGAGATATTTCTGTCCTCCGTCGTTCCACAATACGACTCTCCAGTCTTCTATTAACTGTCAGGGTGCTCCAGCTCTCCTCCTCCTCCTCCTCCTCCTCCGTTTTCTGATAATCCCTCCAACATGAGAATAAATAATTCACCGCTGTCGGCTCACAGCCACGTCACTGCAGCTTTTTTGTGTTGTCTCCTCCCTGGATTTTAAAGTTTACATGCCGGATTTATGAGCTGACTGAAAGCCGTGGCCTTTTGACTTTTTAAAAACTGAATGTTAATTTCAGGAGGAGATAAATATTCCTCTCTTCATTCCTAAAATCAGGGGGAATGGTTTGTGTCCCGCCGCTGTGAAATATAGTCCCTGCAGGCTGCTCAGTCAGTAGATGAAATGTCAGGCCGTGGTGCTTCCCCTCCTCTGTTCTGTGATAATCCCTTTAACATGAGAACATTTGCCGTGTCAATCCGGCCTGCCCGGCGCCCGCCCCCTATTCCTCCCCCTCCCTAAATGAACTAATGGCCGCCTGTCTCGGATGCCTCAGCTCTGACAGATCGTTTGGCTGGACCGCCACGTCCTCACAAGACCCCTGACAGGCTGCGTTCACACAGACGGACTTCCTGATAAAATCACTGCACGTATAAACAGTCTGAACTTCAATCTGGATTTAAGAGATGATTGTTTGTCTGACAGCGGCAGGAAATACCACACATAAAGTCCCCATTATGTAACTCTTCAACTTTAAAATAACAGCTACAAAATCATTTACATGCTACACTGGGTTGCATCTGTACTTTATCAGTGATTTGGGGAAACTGGATCAGATTTTATAGAGAAACTTTCCCCTCAGATGTCAACCGGCTGCTCCGCCTCAACTCTCTGTGATTTACTGAGTTTCCTGACTTACCAGTTGCTAAAGCTACTAAGCTAGTTCCCCCGAAATTCCACCCGGCTTTATAATGGTGTGTCTGCAATGCGGTTCTGCTCCATGATCCGTGATTGTGCGTGTCGTCCGATGTTGTTTTCTTGCATATTTTTTCCTTAAAAAGGAAACAAAACTTTGTGTTTCTCTGCTTCAAATCTCCTCTGACTGACAGACTTCTGGTCTGGTGCCACACCGAAGTCTGCACTCTCTTTTCATTTATTTTTTCGTTTCTGTTTGACTTCCTGCCCGTGCGTATTCCAGAGCAGAGGGAGAGATGTTTCTGGGACGTGTCTGGTGGAATTTGATGGTTAGCTCAGTCTGTGCTGCTCGGACTGCGAGCCCAAAGCACCAGGAGTGTGTCGGTCTGTTTACACCACTAGAACAGGAGGTTCGGACCACCGGGAGGAGGTTTTCAGTGGGGAATGCAGACGGGGAGCGGAGCCGGGTGAGCGGGCAGTGTGACCGAGCTCAGCCGGGCCGAGGCAAAGAGACCTTGGATGATTTTGATGGATGAAGCTAAGAAGAGAAAAGGAGGCTGTCGTCATTTGAATTTCTCCAGAAAAAACTTTTTTATTTGCGCAGGTACCCGATCCGACACACAACCCACTGCCAGCCAGTCTTCTCTTCAGCACATGAACTTGCCTTAGACCAGTGCCGTAGTCAAGACCACCTGTCGAGTCCAAGACCAGGACTAGTAGAGTCAAGTCCAGATGAGATGAGACATGAGAGTCGAGACAAAAAAGGAAGGCTTTTGCCAATGAGATGGGTTTTAGCAGCAATTTCAAGTGATATTGATTGGCTGCCAGGTAACCATTATTAGGTAACCATGGTTACCAGGCTGCCAATGTCAATGCCCATTCTAGATAGTTTCATCAATGGTTTTATTTTGGAAGAGGAAATCTATTGTAGAAGAGTGGTGCACAACCCTTTTCTGTCAGTGAGTAAACTGACTGTATTTTATGGATATTTCATATTATAGATAGATATAGGTCTACTGTATATATTTTATATATTATAGTTTTCTTTCACCCCTTAAAGTCAAGAGGGGGGTTGGGAACCACTGCTAGAAACATAAATAAACCATATTGCTGGACCAGTGGTTCAAAGTCTGAGACAATATAAAAAAGCAGCACTGCCCTAGACACACCAACAGCTATCAGTAGTAGCTGACTGAGAAGATAAAAACTGTGAATTTGTCCTCCTTTTAAAAAGTTTTTGCAGTTCAGTCTGAGCAGCAAACATCAGAGCTGGAAGCTTTGAGGAGCTGCAGTGTGAACGGAGCCACAGGTCAAAGTGAGGACCTCTTATATGTGACAAGGAGGAAAAGATTCCTTGTAGCCCTCATGAGACTGCAGAGCTGATCGATGGATCTCCTCTAGTGCACTTCAGTGTGTGTGTGTGTTTGTGTGTGTGTGTGCGTGTGCGTGTCTCCTGTTTGTTTGTGTGTGATGTGGTGGAAACCCGGCTTGTGTGACGGGTCTTTCCAGAGCAGTCAGCTGAATGTACACACACTGGCTCATGCAGTCCAACGCTCTCACGTTTGAGCGGGCAAACACACTCTGCAGCCGGCACGTGTTCTCTCGCAGAGGCTATACGACCCCCCCCCACCACCACCACCCAGCCGCCTTAAAACAAAACTACAACAAACAAATGCATAAATAAAGTAGACTTAAATACACCATCACTCCACCACCTCGGCCTTTCAGGTCAGTGCATCGGTAAACTCTCCACCTACGAAAACACGTATGCATGAATGCCGGCAGAGAACCACACATGAGCGCACAGACATACTCGGAGCCACCGCTGAGGAAAAACCAGCTCTGAACACGAGCGAGCAGGGCCGGCTGTCCTCAGGTGACCCCCTCCACATATGCTGCTTCAACACCGCAGCTTTAAATAGAAATGCTTTTTATCTGAGTGACCGAAGGGCGACCGGTCAGACCTGCAGACTGACACGTTCATCACGGACCTGTTGGTTCAGTGACGGTGCGGACGAGTTACTGCTGCAAAGTCATAAAGGTGTGTTTGTACTGCAGCAAGACAGCAAGGAGTAAAACTGAATAACAAAAAAGATCAAATTAGGTTAAAGTAAAGATAAAGATCAACAGGTGGATTGTCGGCATTAATGCAGACGTTAGGGATGTTTCTGCCGACTCATTTCTAATTAAAACAGATATTTAAATTCAGACTACAAGTAAGAAAACACTTCCTGTATTTTAACAGCCATTTATTAATCAAAACATAATTAAAGTCCAGGCGAGATAGAGAGCAGAGAGCTGTTTGCTTCCTCATATTTATGTTCTGTCTCTGAGGTTGTGTTCATTGGGAAGCTGCTGAGCCCCGCTCAGTTGCACGCTAACGGCAGCTGCATTAGCAGTTAGCTAATGGCAGCTGATTGTATTGGACATATATATTCAAATCTGTACAGTGAACCCAGAGTTTTCTTGTCCCTGATGTTTGGCCATTAATCTATTAGACAAGTTACTTTTCCTCACATTAGTTAACATAATGCTGATATTACAGGACAGTAGCTAAAGATTGATCCGTCTATTATTGCTAAAGGAGGCAGAGGAATCGTTGAATTGGCGTTAGCTGGGTAGAGCTGCTGATGTTACAGTAAGGGAACTGGCATGACTGTAAAGCTGAGACTCTGGTGGAGTCGATGAGCTCAACTGTATTGCCGTGCGATGGCGTCCGTTCCCGTTGCCGCCACTTCAGAGCACTTTTTGTAACGTGGAACTTGACATTAGGCTGAGATTGAAAAGGAAGTTGACATGAAAAAAGCTGGATGACTTCGAAACTCATTCTGGCACCACCGCCTGAGGATGCCGATGATGATGATAACCTGTCACACACTCTGCTCACACACACACACACAACCTCAATATAGGACGACAAAAGACCTCAAACATACAGAGATACTGTGTGTGTGTGTGTTCAGTCATCTATTAGTATTCTTTTACTTTCTTGTCTCGCTTCATCGTCTCTCCATCCGCTCTGTTTTGTTCTCTCTCCATCCTCTTCCTCGGTCTCTCTCACACCCCTCTTATAACCTGATATCTCTCTCTCTCTCTCTCTCTCTCTGCCCTCATTCTCAAACCTTTCATTTCACTTCAGCTCGCTGGCTGTTTTTCTGCCACTAAACACGCACATTTTTTTTGGTGACAAAACGAGTTTTTCCTCCGCTTTCAGTTTCCCTGAAAAACTGGTCATGTTTGTTTGGAAATCAATACATCAACGAAATAATTGAGGAAATTGGTGGGAAATTGCTTCGATTGGTTGCTTCCAACCGATTTTCGCTCCTTCCAACGGCACAAACTGTGAAATCTCTCGCTCTCTTTGCTCGTGCAGAACCGCCGTCTTCCTCCCTTTGTGACCCAGCAGGTTCTACCGATCAAATGTTCACGCAAGAGCTTCACTTAAAGCTCTGTTGTGTGTGCTGCTGATGGCGAGCTGCAGCCACAGGTTTTAGTTTGCAACCTGATAAAACATTCAGCAGTTTTCTGCATGAAACCCCAGCATACATCAGGCTGTGTTTCCCTAATTCACTTTGTACCTAAACTGTTTCACTTTTGCCAACTTTAATGTACTTGAGGTGTTTTCTGCAGCTGTATTATTCTGGGAACAACCCGACTGTGACATTCTGTGTTTCGAACAGAACGTGTTAATGATTCAAACGTGTTAAAATGCTACAAATGCTACAATGCAACACCTTTTCAGGTGAGACAAAAACCTGCTAATTTTACAGCTACAGCTACAACACGCTCTGACACTCCTCACGTCAGACTTTTCATGTCGGCATGAGTCTCGGCTCGTGTCTCCGTAAAGTGCGATTCTCAGTTTCCTTCCTCACCCTCTTACACAATATGGACAAAAGTATGTGGACACACTTTTATTTTGGTCTCAGGCAAGGAGCTTTAGTTCCACTGAAGGGAAATCTTAATGGAACGGACCTGTGGTTCCCAACCTGAGGTTGGGGACCCCTAGAGGCGTCTCCAGAAAAGATATTTCTTTTACATGTGTATGTTTTTTTTCTGATTTCCTCTGTTGGCTCAAGGTCGGTCCAGACTGAAATATCTCAACTATCAGAAGGACTGCCATCAGGTTTTGTACAATCTAGGGCTGCCCCTGACTAAAGATGATATTAAGCTGTAAATCTTAAATCGGCTGCTGTAAAACGGCGTCCACGTTCACAAGTGTCATGACGGCTGTACAGAGAAACAAATTTCCCAACATTCACCAACTTTTACCAGTTAAAGTCGGCTCCACAGAGTCCCGACTGCGATCCCCCAGCATCAGTCTCCAGTGTGTCTGTATGGGAATAAACCTCTGCAGCCAGTTTCAACATCTGGTGGAGAGACTGAAACCAGAAGAGCGGTTATAGCGGCACATTCATGCCCATGGTGTCACAATCACATATGGGTATAATGTTCTGGGGTTTTTGGCCCTATGGTTCTTCCTTTTTCTCTGCTTCTCCTCTTTCTCCTTTTGTCCTGACCTGCACTTGTTTTCTCCAGATCCTCTCTTCCACTCTCTCTCTCGTCTTTGTCTACCCTGTCTCTCTTTTTTCTTTCTTTTTTCTAATTTTCTTTCCCCTTTCTATCTGACTGGATCTCTTTCCCTTATTCTCCAGTTTTCTCCTCTGTGCCACATCTCTCTCTCTCTCTCTCTCTCTCTCTCTCTCTCTTCCTCCCTCCCTCCTTCCTCCCATTCGGCCTCTCTCCATCTCTGTGAAAGGAGGTCCGTTACACAATTGTATCGAGGCTGTTGAGGTCTTGGGTGCACAAAGACTGTATTCAAACCTCTGTGCTATTTTTCGGGAGCGGGGCTCGGCACAGAATCGCTCTTACCATCTGCTGTGTGTGTTTAGTGTGTGTACACAGTGTGGCCTTTCTCACCTGAATACAGATCCCGTTCAAATAAACAGCGAAACCAAAATCCGTCGGGGTCGAAACTTTTTAAACAATCATGACAGCGGAATTGTTCGACCCTGATAGGAAATAAAAAAAGGTACACGGCTGGGAGATTGGGGTGCAGTGACACACACACATATTTCTACCCTGTATTTACATCGCGTGCATCGTCACATTCATCTTACACAAATCTTGTTTCTAAATCTTGTTTCCTCAAGCTGCACAGACCTCACAAATCGGGTAAAACCTCCACACACACACACACACAGGCAGTGCCAGCCATGTGGGTCTATTTGGGTCAGAGCTGAAATGAAAGTGTTGTCGCAGGAACAGACAGTTACACCAGCACAGACTCTCTCTCAGCGCCGCTCTCACTGTGTGTGTGTGTGCATATATATTTATATATATATATATATATATACATGAGTGTGTGCGTGTGCTCCTGTCAGCTCCGCTCCTCTCGTCGGGCCACGTTTGGACGAGTGCGTCAGCGTTTCCCTCCTTTCTTGCTGTCATGTTTATTCTCGGCTGTATACCTTTATGTTCTGGTGTCGCATTAACCTATATTAACACCATGAAGCGGCATACAGGAAACCGCCTGACTCCTCCTCATCAAAAGACACCCGCAGCCCGTTTGAGTCTGTCACATCCAACTAGACTAACGTGTTTTCCTTTACATTCCCAGAGCGCCGACGGGTCGAGATGCAAACTCCCCTGTGTAATGCCTTTCGAGTTTGAAGAGGGAGTCTCGCGGCGCGGCGCCGCATTAGGAGGCAGATCCGTGTGCAGATGTGTGGTGCTGCAGTGACGTTATATAATGTTCTTAGCGTTTTGTTTTAACCTCGGCGGGGCAGCACATGGGCGCGGTTCAACAAGGCAAACACACATACCCGTCTGCTGCTTAAAGGGGCAATACGTCAGACTTTACTATCAGTCTACATACTGTCGACACTCCTGGAGCATTTTTCAGTGTTTAGAGATGCTACAAGTGAGGAGTGGCATCACAACACGACCGAGCTTCAAGGCCTAAAATCTAATATTACTTCTGTCACAGTGACGCTGTGCGATGTCCTCAGGTCACTGTCAACTTTAACTCCTGATCCAGCCTCTGACAAAACCATATATATGTTTCCATCTTTTGATTCTCAGCGTAAAGGACCAGTGTGCAGGATTTATCTTCAACATGGCGACCGGTAGTGTCAGTCCTATGAATAATATATTTCTGCTAATAGAGCCTCCTCACACTGGACCTTTAAACGGCTCTTGCTAAGCCGACCCTTGGTCCATCGAAAAAACACTATTATTACGGATGGTTCGGATTTCAGACATCTCACTAAAGGACGTAAAGTATCAACCAAACCAAACCAAAACTACCAGGATCGGTGTATACAACGTACCAAAAACATTTCAGGTCATTAGTCCACAAACGTATATATATAATTCAAAATACTACAGTTTTATGTGACAGCTTCCTGGCTAGAGTCAGGAGTGAGTCCGGATTAAAAACCAGACAAAAAAACAGACATCACAACCCCCTCAAACAAAAACGACACAAATTAAAAAGTAGAGCTGCACAATTAATCTCAATGTTTTGATAAAGGTATAATGTGAGATAAAACAGTATTATAATGAAGTACTGTACGGCTGCAGAGACACTCTGACTCTGTTTGTTTGGTACAGACCCCCCCCCAAAAAATGATTAAATGTTTGATTTGAATCATTTTTGCAGTGAAAATTAAATTTGCAATGCAAAAATGATGATTTCCACATTAATCGTGAGTCATATCACAATTACAGTATGTGTAAATAATCCCAATATGCTGATTTTTACCATACCCTGCAGCCCTGTTTAGAAGCAAGCCTTTGTTCTAGGCTGTACTTTATGTGCAAAATATGTTCCCTCTCTGGCATTGACTGACTCTGAGTTGACAGTTTCGAATACGCACCAAAGCAAAGCAAGACCCAAATAGTTTGAAGGAGACACTTCAGCTCTGAACAAAGTATTAAAAACAGCATGAACAAAGGTGCAGGTGCATCCAAACAGCCTCCAAAAAGCTTTCCAAAGTTAAAAAGAGAAAGATAATGCCTGCAGTCCTGCAATAAGACTTATTGTCAGAGGTATCTTTGTCCTGAAGGCTGCGCTTTGTCTGTACTCTTTATGTATTACAGTATGGGTCAATGCTGTTATCATTTTTTAAATAATATTTTAAAAGAAATAATTATTCTACTGAGGCTGCATTATATTGTGAGGTGATTAAATGAGGAAAAACTATTAGAAATGTTTCTATATAATGCAGTTTAATACAGCAAAACCACAAAGTACGGCCTTGAAATGCAAGAACTGAAACTATAAACAGAAAAATAATCTGCGACTATTATTATAATTCATCATATATTTATAATTCACTAAATTATAAAGATATTCTGCTTTTCGTGTCTTATGTGATAATATTAACAGCTTGGATCATTTCATGACATCCCCCTGTGGGCTTTAGGGATCTGTAAGAGACATTTTTCACTATTTTCTCACATTTTAGAGCCCAAACAATGATTCAATGATCAATTAATCGAGAATATTATCTTCAAATGAATGGATAATGAAAATAATCATTAGCTGCAGCCC
>JAGRRF010005532.1:1811393-1828955 GCA_019097615.1 Morone chrysops
GGGGGGGGGGGGGGGGGTTCCACGTCGAAGCATTGCCTCACTCGCCAGCTGCCAAAAATACTGATGTGTTCAGAGCGGGGTGTTTTTTCCCCCCCTCTTACTCTCCCTCCGTCTTTCTTCTTCTCCTGAAAGAACAGGTTGAAAAGTTCAGTGTGAAATTACATTTCCGTGCGATATATAGAGCTGCAGTCAGGAATGAAAGCTGCCGTGCCCCCAAAAAAGCTGTGAATGTGTGTGTGCGTTCACCTAAGTGCTTCCAGTGTACAAGAGTGTGTTTATCGTTCTGCCTTTTAGCTCCATATTCATGCAGAGTGTGTGTGTGTGTGTGTGTGTGTGTGTGTGTGTGTTTCCCCTTGCCAAACCAGAGATTTTCCTGTGAATTGCTCCATTTAACAGAAGGCAGTGTGTGTGTGTGTGTTTTTGGAGGCTGCAGATGCAGTAACACTCTGCTCCCGTGTGGGTGCTGACACTTGAGGAGGTGGGGGTGGGTGGAGTTGTTTGTGGGGGGTTTGTTGGTGAAAACGCTCCTTTGACAAACTTGACAAACACTCGCTCATCAGCAGCTCGTGACTGACGTCTCACAGTTCAAATCCGCACAAACACGAGCGAGAGAAAGTTGAAGGTGGAGGCTGAGCGGGAAGATGTGCTCCATCCTGCGTCAGGTGCACAGAGATGGAAATCACAGCTCTGTAGCTCTTCAGCTGTTTGAATCTCATTGATTTGCAGCATTCAGTGAATTCCTGGAGTTATTTTTTAATTTTGGAATTTATCAGGTCGAACCACTCGTCTTACTGTGTCAAGATCCCCAATGTGCCTTTAAAGTGCCTATAATCAATACTTTTATATTGACTATGGATCAAATGACGATACTTAAACAATCTGACAATAGCCGGGCACATTTTAACCGAATTTCGAGTAATTCGGCAAAATAAAATGTAAATGAACGCTCGTTTCCATCCACTACCTTTATGCGATTATTCAGCAGAAGAAGAGGGCACCACATGATGATGCAATCAAAGAGCGCCAGTTGAAGTTCAAACTCTGAAAAAAATGAGGAAAACATGATGGAAATGTGACAGTTCTGCTAGTTTAATGTATTAATGTGAGGAAGGTTCAATCAGATCCATGTGGAGCGATAGTGGATCTATTACAGAGACATGGCAGCGCTGAGGAGACTTAAATGTTCACCACATCAGAAACTGCTCAAAAAATGTGTTTCTGTCTCTCATTAAGCAGCATTAACTCTAATCTTTTTCAAATTCTGCCATTTCCGTTAAACTTCTCTAATGCAACGCTTCAAAAGTTGAAAGGTGTCTCTGATGAACCTACAGAGAATTATCTGCTACTCCCCTCGGCTTTCCAAAGCTTTATAGTGGGTTTAGTGTATCTGACATGATGACATGATGCTAATAAATGCTACTTGCAGGCATAAGTCAAATAAAACAGGACCCAGAATCGTTCCCTGAGGAACTCCGATTAGCATCAAGTGAAAGTAAAACTCATAAACTAACTAAAAAACTGTTTTAACATATAAACGAAACCAGACAATGACCAGATTTGTAAGTATTTCTCAAGTCTGTTGAATAAAATGTCTTTACTTGTTTATTTTCATGTTTAATAGCTTGCCTCAGTTTTGTGCACAAAGAAGAAAATCAAAGCTCAGCAGCTCTTGTATCAAATGATTGATTGATCAAGATGTAAGTGAATTTTGAGTAATTTGGCAATGGAAACCGTCCACAGTGTGACTTCATTTCACAAAGAAATATGTTGTATTGTCTGTAAATTGATAATTTCAAGTAAGAGTGGAAACATCTTTCTACACAACATGGGCTTAAATTCCTAAAATGCCATGTATTTCACAGTCTTCCCACCTGTGCAGCATGCAGGAATAACAATCCCTGTGCAATAACCCTGTGACTCTAATATCTGCTTTACCTCTAAACTATTTATTTCATTGTTGAAGTTCAGTTTCTTTTAAAAAAATAAATCCCAACACTCAAACATGTCTTTGCCTGCTATGTGTTGTATATACTGTATATCTACCAACCTCATGCATTAAAATACCTTCCCCATCAGTTCCTTTTGTTTTGTTTTATTTTGTTTCTCTCTTACATTTTTTCCCTTTTCCTCTTTTTTATTTCTTTCTTTTTGTTTTTGTAGTATTTGAGTTGGTTTTGATTATTTTGTAGTTTATTATTTTATTTGTATAAGAACAAAAAACAATGTGTATGTATATATTTATATATAAATATACAATGCACATTGATGTAAGCAAACAATGCAATAAAGTATATTGTTGTTTAAGTTTATATATGTATAACTATCTATCTATTTTGTTGTACTTCCTTTGTATGTGTGCACAAACCTGGCCAATAAAAGTGATTCTGAGTAGTGTTTGAATAAGAAAAGGTTCAGACTCATAAATAAAATGCCCGTAGCGTCCGTCACCCACAGGTTTAATAGGTTGTGAAGCTCAATGCTGTCGGCTCCCAGCTAATCCAAAAATGGACAAAGAGGTGGAGCTGAATAAAACCTGGTTACTGAAACCAGACACGACAACCACCTGTCACTCAAAGTGGCCACACCCTTAATTATACATAACTTTAAACCTTAATATAGTTTATAAGTTGGATAGAAATTCACCCCACTTACAGGTGTCATGGATGCTGTATTTAGCTTTAGAGACCAAGAGTGTTTCCTGTACCAGGCTGTAAACATGTTTATTTCTGCTGTAAAGTTGGGCATTTTAATATGGGGCCTTATGGAGAATCACTGCTCTAGTGGCCATTAGAGGAACTCCAGGTTTTGTTACTTCCTCGTTTGATTCGTTTGCAGCCAAAAAAGGTTGCCACTGAAAATGTGTAGATCTTTTTCCCACACAGGAAATTCATCAGAAATCAGACAGATAAGCAGAACCTATAATAGCATCTGTATAAATAGATTGTTATTAATCCCTGTTGTCTAATATACGTGTTCAGTGGCTTTTTAGAGCTTGATCTCTGAAAACAGCACAAAACGACACCATGAGAGCAGTGAGAGTGAACCAAAATAGTGTCTATAAAGCTCTGTAAAGCCAAGGAGAGTTACAGATTCAGCTGTACGAGCCACCTTTCACTTCTGACACATAGCTATTATAAAAACGTTGATTATAGCTGCTCGTGGCCAGAAGATCACAGACTTTAGGTCTGAGGTATAATTCTGGTGGCGAGGCCTTTAAAGGCAGCAAAACGCTCCAACTGAAGTTCTTGCTGGATGACTTAAACCTCCTCTTCCTCACACCTCTCTGACGTTGGACACGGAGGGGGCTGTTTCTGACAATTTTTCTTTAACTTTCTGAAATCGACATTCCCACCTTCACACCCACTTCACACAGAGATTGGCCAGATGTGGGGAGCTGAGAAAGGGGTTGGTGTTTGAATCTCTCCCTCTCTTCTTTTTTTTATTCTTCACACAACTAGTTCTGCCACTTCTCCTGTGAACAGCCGAGAGCAACACCACGAATGTCTTCCAGGAAAGATGATCCAAAAGCGTGTACCGCTATCTCGCTGTCTTGTATCAGAATGGTTGCTACGGTGGAGATCCGACTGTGATCTTACTGGGTGGCTTCCAGGTGTGAATGTGTGGAACTGTTTGAGAGTGAGCACAGTGTTCCTGAAAAAGGCAACTCTGCTCTTCAGAAAAAAAGAAAGAAAAAAAGGTTAACAACATAATATAATAAATATGTAAATAAATGAGTAAAAATATCCTCCTGAGCGGAGTTGTAATAATGTGGGTGTTTACATGCAGTCTCAGTAATCAGAGTAAGCGATCAATCACAGTAAACTTCACAGTGGCTAAAACTGTTCACACTCAAATGTAATTTGAATGTAACTTTTTGTTTCTGAGCATTTAAACTATTTCTGAACACAGGAGTTCAGTCAAAGATCTTCAGATTGATAAGACTCTCCACTCTGCAAAGCTTTTCCAAGCGTCAGGGGAACCGCCGCTGAGAAGGTGATGTTATTAGTTTTGCAGACGAAGACTCTGATCGGATTTATTCAAATAAAAATGTTGTTTTTTTACCCTCCTTCACTGCAAAAAAAGGGCCCTAATGCTGAAGTTATAACTCAGGTTATTTATTTTTTGTTCTTTTTCAGTCCTCAGATCAGGATATGAAGCTGCTCAGAAGCTCTTTGTGACCTGACAACACATTTTAATAAAAGAACCAGCATTTTCTATGCTTGCTGGGAGGGAGGGAGCAAGCAGAAATTGGGGGTTTGGTTCCACTTATATATATATATATATATATATATATATATATATATTTAGCTGTTAGCATGCGTATGTTAGCATTGAGCTCAAAGCACTTCTGTACAGCTTCATATTGCTGTTAGCATGGTTGTAGTCTTATTAAATTACCCTGAGTGACGCCACCAGCAGCTTATTGGTGTTTTCAGTCCATCAAGGATTTCTTAGGCTTTTTTTGTTTGAATTGTTGCGTCCTAAAACACCTGTTGCAATGTTTTAAGCATGGTTTTGTAATCAAATTGTGTAATTAAAACTTGAAAAAATAGTTATTATTCGAATTATGATAATGTTTTGTATTCTTCAATAAAACTCAAGAGCAAATTGTTCCAGTAGAAAAGGTAAATGTGAGACATTTGCATTGCACACATCTGCACAGTCTGCATCTGCACAATTAGAAACAAGTACGTGTGGAAGTGGTAGACCAATGATTGGTCAAATTTCTGGTTTAATTTGCATAAATTGTTGCAATTGCAATGTCACACTTCATTGACGTTTCACTTCCTGAAAGGAATAAGACTTCAAACTACAACGAAAATTCATTTAATGGAAACTGGTAGAAAAACGATGAGCCTCTGAATACTGAATATTTATGATGGGTCAAACGCAGTACAGGGATTTCACTTCAGCGGGTTGTTGAAGTCTTAACAGCTGCTCCAGTGGATCTGCTCAGTGCTGACCAGTTACAAGCTGTGGTTATAATGGGAAGCTCCCAGTATGGAGCTGTGGTTATAATGGGAAGCTCCCAGTGTGGCGCTGCGTGAATGTGAGCCGAGTGGCTGGGGCTCTCAAACCTGCTGCGCACGAAGGTTAAAACATAATAAAGTGCAGCGGGAAGGCTCATCGTAGGTTTCCTGGTGAGGGCCAATATCTCGCCTGATCGCAATAACCACCTCTCTGTTGATGAGCAGCCGCCCATTAAAGCATGATTCACACGTCAGTTCAACTTTTGATTACATTTCTCACAACACAACGTCCTCGAAGCGGCTGAGAAACTTCACTGCTCCACTCAATAAAGAACTTTTTTTACTTATCACCAAAAGCAGCATTTTAAAGTAGAAACAAACAGCTGGAACACCTGGATGTGAGCTGAATGCGAGCTGTTTTTGTGGCTCCAAACTCTAAACTAAATAAAGTTATTTTTCAGCACTTTTACCAAACAGATAATCGGGACATGATGAGCAGAGAACATGAATTTTTCTATTTTGTTTTTTCTTCATCACCCAAAATATTTGTACAACTTGTTCTTCGCCTCTGTTTGTTTCTTTTCATTTCAAATTGTAACACTGTTATTCAGTTCTGTTTTTTCATTTCATACAAATTGTGATTCAGCAGACAGAAGCTCATAGGGAGAGAGCAGACCGACCTTGTATTGAGAGAAAACTGTCTTTTTACTGACGTATAAGCAGCACAAAGGTTTTTCGAGCTTTCAGTATGTTTTCAAACAGCTGAATGAGACAAACTGAAAACTGGAAACTCACAGATCAAAAATCTCATGATGCCTTTAAACCACAGAGGGCTGACTTCAAGCTGCGCAAAGATTCAGATTAGTTATTATTACAGTTATTATTGTATTGCAGCCTGCATGAGCTATATGTAACATTTAAAGTCGGACTGACTGATACATGTGTAGTTTGTGTGCTGATGTGAAACAGCTGGACTCACCGTCCCGTTAAGACAGTTCAATTATATTTTAAACATGTAGAGTCTCAGTGTACTTTGTGGCCAACGGTTTTTCATTTTGAAACGAGAAAACCAAAATTGAAATTGTTTCCCAATTTTGTTTTCCTCATTTCAAAATGAAAATCAGCTGCAAAGTACTGTGGCCGTCTCAGGTAACAGTGTGCTATATAAATCCTACAGTGCCTGGATCGTTCCATTTAAAGTGTTCAGACTGCACAGCATTATCCCATGTCCCACACTTTGATTGGAATTTTCAAAGAAGTCAAATCACTGCAGGACAGACGCTTTTCTAAAATCTGGACTTTATCTAAAAGCACTAGTAGGTTTACCTGTCCTGTGCCACGCTACGCCCAACAGGGAATATAGTGAGCCACCACAGAGTCACAAACTATTGTATTTATTCTTAAGTAATGTTTTAATGTACTTTCTCTCAAATACATTTCTATATTATCTTATCGCTGTTCTCTCAAATCATTGTTTCCTGGGAACACAACACACCTTGTGATCTTATAAAGTCTAAATCATAAATTAATCATATTAAACATAAATTATAGAAGCCAGACAAACTCCAGTGTGTGTAATTGTTAAAGACTCATGTACTGAGCGGGGCTACTTCGCAGTGATAAACCTGGAAAGTATTTGATGAACACACCTGAAGTTTCAGCCGCACCGTCTGAAAGCGTCGGTTCACCTGAGACTCTGGGTCACCTGAGAGGTCGCGCCTTTCTGGGCCGCATCCTTGGAACAATCTGGTCCTGAATTGAGATTCAGCAATCGTGTAAACGATGCTGCTAGTGGAAGAAAAAACACAAATGACGCAAGACACTAAATCCTCAGCAGCTTGAGGGCAGCTGAGCCTGACCTCCGACCTCTGAGTGGAAGATGTCCAAAAAGAGCATTTCTCTACAAGGATCAATAAAGTATCAGATTATTATTCTGCACAGACTGTGAACTGTAGATGTGAGAGGAGACGGGAGAGGGGGGCCGTGTTAATACGAGGATAAAGATGAACACCCACCTCTTACTATTTTATTATTCTGGCTTCACACTTCAGCTGCGCTCTGGATTTACAGACTCAGCCGAGTTTTCAGTGAAATTGTTTTGTGGTGAGCTTTGGTCAAACAGCTCTTTTTGAAGGTATTTAGACAACAAATCAAGCTGTTTATTCAGAGAGCCCATATTATACATCTGTCACTCTTTAGTCAAAGTTATTTTGTGGGAAGTGTGCAACAGATCGTTTAAAGTAGTTGGCCTTGTGATCCAGCAGAGAGCGCTCCACTATCAGCCTGACCTATGGATCCCCTATTGAGCTGTCAGTAACCTAAGCTAGAAGTAATTCCACCTGGCATAGCTTTAGGATGTTACACGGTTCGGCTCCGTTGTCATTTTTAAATCTTTCAAACTGAGAATGTTTCAGAAGCGGAATGTCGTCAGTGTGCATGGCTGTGCAACGTTGTTCGCTTGTGTATTTTGTCCTTAAAAAGGAAACAAAATGGTGTGTTTCTCTGCTTCAAATCTCTTCTGGCTGAATGACTTCTGTCCTGGAGTCTGCACACGGTATTTTATTTTGAAAATTGACCGGATTCTCTCTGCTGTTTCTGTGTCTAACTTCCTACCAGTGCGATCTGCTCTGTGAGTGTGCAACCACGTCTGACGGCTTCTATTCAGCACTCTCGCCAGAAACTCCATCACAGATAAGATTTATATATAAGAACCATAGTCTGTGTAATGAAAAATATCCGTAGTCTCTGTGACGCCCCCCACAGGTTTCTGAAGAGCCGCTGTGAAGCTCAGTGTAGTCGACTCTGGCTGTCGCCATCTTGGCAAATGGGTGAATTCGTCAAGCAAGTGAAGGCCTTAAAGCAAATTGAGTGTTTTAGGGTGAATAGAGGAGCTGCAGAGAGAGAGAGAGAGAGAAATAATGTGTTCTTTTAACACTGGAGCACAAATACAAATATGAACCTGAAAAGAATATAATATGACCTCTTTAAAGTTCTCCTACCTGCACTACTCTGGTTTCATGTGTCAGCCTTTGCAATACAGGAGTGTGACTCTGCTGCCAATTTATTCCAGTTTGAGCGGTAAGACATGTCATGAAGCCTTTATTCAGGCTCCCTGAATGAATATGCATTAAAGATTTGGATTATAGGCGGATAACGTACAGGGAGATCACACTGCCGCTTGCACAATCCGAGGTGATGCAACAACTCAGAGCTGCTCTGAAGGAAACCAACATCCAATTACAGGCCGAGCCGCGGCACGAAGAGACACAAGTACACAATGGCGAATTGCATAAGCCTCTCTGAGAATTTCCGGTCATCTCCCGTCCCATCTGCGTCTGACATGCGAAGAAAATGGCGGCTTGTGTCTCACCGGCCAATTAAGGCACAGACGTGTTATGTAACGGTGTTTACTCCGTACAGCAGCAGATGCAGCCCGGCGAGTCGGCTCCTGTTTGGTAATTTGACTGGTGATGGGTCGACTCTTTTTATTTCAAGTGCAACAGCAGGATTTCAGGACTCAGATATGAGATACTTACTGTACATCCTAACACTGCTGGGCTTGTGTTCAACATTTTAAGAGATACAGCGCTATAGAGAAGCTGGTTTCGAATCCCTGGAGTTTGCCATGGAAATCTAGGCGTGTATTTCTCACGGGACTCTTGCCTTAAGATTTTTCTTTTCCTCTTCAGTTTTTATTCATGCCGGGAAGCTTATCTGAGCGTGTGCTGTATTTCTCAACAACAATCTGATTCACATTCACACAGTTACACTCACTCACACCTGGGAGCTGCACAGTACAAACGCAGCCTGCTGCCGAAAAGCCTCAAGAGGGGAAGCTGGAGGAGGGGAGGCCCTCGCTCAGAGTCCCAGGTCCAGATTCCCCCCGGCAGGTGGAAGATTTTACCCGGGAGTCCAGCAGCCCACCATGCCTGCAGGTTGCAGGTGTATAGCTGCAGCTCAGAGTACATGACACAGGAGGCACAATTCAATATACTACAAATATTTTTATGCATAAAATCTCTAAATTTTTACAGTTCTTTACCGTTTTTTCCCCATATAGTTTTTAGTCAGACACTGTGATTAAAACTGGACGTAGCCTCTGTGGTGGCACCCAACCCAAGAGGTGGAGCTGACGTTGGCTGAATGAAGCCTGGTTACTGAAACCAGCACCTGTGTTAAAGAGGGCTTAATCATGCATAACTTTATTATATCATTTAAACAGCTGAGTTGTACGGAGCCTTATGGAGTCTGACTCACTGCTGGAGCCAGCCTTGTTAGAGAAACTGCAGTTCACTTCCACAATTTTTTCGGCCACGGAGGTTGCTGCTTAGTTTTAGTGACAAATTAAAATAAACAATGACACTGAAAAAAAAAGAACATAAAACTAAACTGAAAAATTTACAATTAGTTAAAATTAGTTAAACATTTATAAGTTTCTCGAGAAGGACAAAGAGACTAAAAACTTGACATAAATGATGGGATGCAAACACAGATTTAATCTTGCACTCAGTTTTCATCTCTAGGATTTATATTTATGCTTTTATTTTGTAATATATTGTGCCTACAGTGGGTCAGAGAGTTTTTACTTACAATACGCTCCTCATTTATACATCACCAAAAGATTTAGGACCAAAATTCTTCTCTGAACTGAGCAAAACCTGCTGCTCTTGGTTTCTCTGAAACAAACTTGCAGAACATCTGAAAGGAAACACACTGACATCGTTGTGTTGCAGAATTTGATGCCTGCACAGATAACAGCAGCTGCAATGTGCTAGTCCAGGAAGTAAATGTGATACAACTGCTGCTTTTCTGCTGGGAAATAGGACAGTGGCATACCTTGGTGTCTTGGCGCTGTCAGCGTGTGTTGGCTTACATAGAAAATAATGGGTGTGGGCATTTGATGCATGTCATATGTAACCAACTGTGTTTGCATGAAAACAGCTCACACTTCAAATCAAAGATTTCAAAACTTACAAGGAACTCGAGTTATTTCTCACATTTTCCTTCAGGTTTTCTTTCTTTTGATTCTCAGTGAGACTCGTACAGCTATGGGTTGGAAACGCTAGATTTCATCCTGAATCTCCTAAAAATAAACTGATTAAATGGAAAGTACAATGTCTTTCGATACCAATTAAAAGGAAAAATATGAATTTTTCCAAATAATATTTATAAATTATTTTTTATATTATAAACTTTAATCTTCATATGTATTCTTACATGTAGAAAATTTTACATTTTTGCATGTTTTTTACCGACTTAAAGACTGTTCAGGTTTCAGCCTGGTTTCACTCTCCAATTGTCAAATACAGCAGCTTGGCCCTACGGCGCTGTAGGGACCCCTCCTGGGTCATTTTTAGACATGGGATAGAGGGCTGCATTGTGCAAAGAACTGTGGGTCCCAGGATTTATCTGCATATTGGAAAGATGGAGACAGACTCCTCAAAACAACAGCTAAGCAACTGACACAGCTGTTAGTAAAATAATGGGACAGGAGAAGACATGAAATCTCGAAAGCTTGTGTAATGGTCGGTAAATCAGGAAGAAGCGGGATTAAGAAAACGGTCCATGCAGGTCTCGATGTACGTTCTTATTTTAAAGCTAACCAAGTCGTTTTTGTGCCTAACTCTAACCAAATTCATAAAATGTAAAATGCTTCTTAGTGAGCTTTAGTTTGAAACTCTAACTGAACAGTGAACATTAACTGCTGCTAACTGGATCGCAGAGTGAGTACACCATTATCTTATCTGTTCAATCAACTAAATTATCTATATTTGTCTCCGTTCTCTGAATGGGCGGGGCTTAAATCCAACGTTAGTGCATGAACAGGAAGTGGACGGGACTAACTCAACATTGTTAAATTAAACCTGAAATTGATGTGGATTGATCAGAAGCAATTATATTTATTAGAAAATTGTTTTAGAAAATGTTTTTGATCACATGAGCAAGAGAACAGTTTAAGTCAAGGTTATTTAAATAAAAGTTGATATGTTTACGAGTATGGATATTGACACATTTTACTTGTCTGGGTACCAGATACTTGTTCCAGATGAGTAGTCCCTTAATCCTACTAGTTTAAAGCGTTGGGCCACTGACCAAGCTGATGTATTTGATTAATTGGGTGTGAGGATGTCTTGGTTTCAGAAATGTTACCTGTAGATCGCCGTCTCGATGGCTTTAGTTCATTTTGTGTGGAAGCAAATCCACAGTTTGTGTCTTCACCATCACGTGTGCCACCGCTAATTTACCTTTAGCATCACAATGTCAAAAACCAAACAAAAAAAACATGATACTGAAGATAGTTTTGAACTTCACAAGCAAAGACTCACCTGCGAGACATAAAATATATATATTTTCTTATGTTATCTAATATATAACATATAATATATAACAAACACAAGTTTCTTTACACAAGGCAATACAAATTTTATCAAGGCGTGGATTTTCTCAGGCAGTATTTACCACTGGGAAGCTGACAAAAACAGCGTTTCAAGTAGAGAAACTCATATTTACCTGATTTCCCACGGGGCTCAAACGCAGCATCATACACAAAAAGTGTTTTCTGTAGAAATGTTCATCTTTCGCAGGTCGATTTATCTGCTGAGACACGAGCTCAAACCCCAAACACTCGACACACAGTATGAATATTTACATGCACACACACACTGCACACATCACTAGCCGAAGTACACACTTACACACACCGAGCGCTCTGAGGGCACGACAGCTTTCAATCCGCTCTGTGCCGCTATCAGCCCGAAATGTGATTCCTCACCTTTATTCTTATTCATTTTTAATTTTTTTTTTACAGCCCCCTTCATTCTCATTGTGATTCCAAAAGCAGAGCTTATCTTAAATTAACACCAGCACCGTGATATCCTTTGAGAATACCGACCAGATATTACAGCTTGCCTGGGATGGGCTCAGCGACGTGGAGAACATTCAGAATGAATGGGAAGGAAAATGCGGCAGGAGGTAAAAAACAAAAACAAACGCATCCCTCGTCTTTTTTACAGTTGCATCAGGTCCTAAACAGTTTCAAGGCCGCACAAGTTTTTTTCCCTTTAAACTGTTTAACTTCCCTCTCGTCTCCCATCATCTCACTCTTTTCCGTGACTGAAGTGGGTTTAACAGGTGCAATCAGACGAGGCTCACCTCACTTCACCGGATCAGTCTGAATAGAGGATGGAGAGAGCAGGAGGTCAAAAATGTTTGGAGTTTCTGATTTTCTAAGAAATGATTGAGCAGTGGATAAAATCACATATTGAACAGTTGGTTCAATATTAGTCTGGATCAGGAGTGGAATACGGATTCTTTCCATTATAGCGCTTCAGTTACATGTTTTATATATAAATGTCTTCTCTGTTGTCATGTGCGTAAATCAGCTAATGGGAAGTTTTTTAATAATTTAATACCGTGTAGATGGAGAACTTATTTCGATACAACCAATCAAATCTTGCATAAAGCAGATAGATTGCCTTAATAACAGAACTACATGCGGCGTCTGCACTTAGCCTCGTATTCCATTTCCCCCAGTGGTCACATGTGGTATTGCAGCCAAAAAAGCATTTTCCTCATAGACCCCCATTATAAAAGAAACATCTGGACAAAAGTTGCCAACAAGGTCAGATATGTCACTCTCTGTATTATGAATTTTTGATTTATTTGATATTTGTAAAACTTTCCTCGAGCTGGGAAAAGCAGCTTAAAACTTTGTTAAGCTTGTTAACCATCCCAGGAAGAAAACGAGTAAGTTTTTTACCCAAATTACGTCCACACCGATGTTTGTCGAAATCTCTGCATGAATTTGCTGCAATCTTCATAATGTGGCGAAGAACAGTCGAACAAACGTACATATTTAAGGACTTCCTCGATTTTGGTCCATGTCGTTCAACTCACGCTTAAGGAACAGATGGAAATGCGAACCAATCGCAGTTATAAGTACTATTTCTGTAGAGGTGTGTGTCAGGATACAATGGTACGGTGTACATAAGGCGTAGATTCAACACAGAAGTATAACCAGGCTTATATTTACGATTACAGTTGGGTCAACAAGCCGTCGAAAAAGTAAAAAGGATGCAGACACAGTGTTAACCGTAAACAAGAAAATAATTGTCAATTGGAAAGTGAGATTGGAGTTGAGTTGGTTTCAGTAACTCGAAATCCTCAACGGCAGATGTTCATTTCATTAGAAAAAGTGGTTACAGGACACGTGACCTCAGGTTTTTATTTCCAGATACTGCGGCAGTATGAGGCCAACATTAGGGGAATTTTTATGTCGTTCAGGCCCGCACTGTAATATACAGATAACAACGTGGGTGAGTTTGGTTCAGGTGCAGTAGACCACATAACATACAGTAACACACACAAAGTGAAGAGGTGTACCCTTTGAAAAAGGCTGTGTTTTTATTGAAATACAGCAGACATCAACAGGTTGTTTTGCTGACCTGGGCAACAGAAACAGAGCTTGAATACGTTTCAATCAACGTAAAAACGAATATCGATGGCTATTGTTGTCATTACAAGTCCAAAAACTACAAAGACGCTTTCAACCTGGTGCCCAGATGGGCCACAAGCTGATTAACAGAAGCGTCTTCGTCACGTCGGGAACTCAACAAAAAACAAGCCGGTGCTCCACTTTGGGTTCTGACTCAGAGTTTCAAAATGCTGGTATATGAATTCAAAAAATCAAGCGCACCTGGAGTTCTGGAGGGAGGAATTGAAACAGTGTTCAGGCCTGTTTTTGTGCCCAGGGCTGGTTGTTTGATAGTAGCAGTAGTAGAAGAAGCAGAACCTCAGTTATGAAGCAGGGCTGGCCTCAACTCCCCTTAAAAAGACATTTAATGCACCTGGTTTTCCCAAAAAGAAATCGTCCTCCTGCTCACATACAGGAGTCAAGTTTGGTTTATTTACTCTCTGGCTCATATTTTTGCTGTCTGAAGGAAAAACCGCAGAAGAGGAGACGGCGGAGAATTAACAACTAAAATATCTCGTAAAGATTGGTCTCATAAACAGTTGTTGGTATGTAGAAACGTCTTTATCAGTGAGTGTTTTAATCTATAGTCTAATCTCGAGGGAAACATGTCTGACTTCAGAGAGCTCTGAGCACCACAATAGCTTTTAATTAAAACGGCCAAAAACAGACCTCCTGACTTGTTTCTTCTGTCTATTGTCGATGTTTAAAACCTTCTGTAGAGAGAGAGAGTCTAATCAAACTCGAAACTAAAAAACGTTTTGGTTCCTTTTTGTTTCGGGATGTTTGTCTGTGATTGTAATTTTGCAAACAGATTGTACACCAGTTCCTCACATTGATTTGAAAATGCAGCTTGTGTTCAAGCTTTGCACGAACCCTGTCAGTACCTCCAGCATGTGGATTTGCATTGCAGAAAGTTTGTGTTTGAATCTTGACAGCCCAAACACTTGTTTTTGGTTGAATCAACCTTTCACAGTGTGGTTTAAATATCTGGAACTCTTTCTTGATAAGGAAATGCTTTTGTGCAAGTCATGTCTTGATTGACTCAAGTTTCATAAAAATCCTTCAAGCTTCTAAAGTGACAAATTTGAAATCAAAAAACAATCAGAGCTTTCCCCTTTGACTGCTTATACTTCTACATTTTTGTTCTGTTTGACATGTCATACATATGACATTAAAAGTGCGATTTAAAAACTGAAGACAGCTGAAGACTGAGGACGGATAAAGACCCTTGAAGATTACTTGACAACTAAGGATGGATCAGACAAGAAATTTTCATGGAAGTAAAAACATTCTGTCCACACAACTCTTCACTTTGTGGCACAAACAACCCTCTGTACAGTCAGCGTTGCCCTTGCTCCGATGTATATTAGTAGCTATAACTGTCACATAGTTTGAGCTACAAACTAAAAATAGTTGACTCCACACCAATGAAAAAAGGAGTTGTGTGGACCGAAAAGGAAGTTTTAAGGTTGTAACTAAAGGTTAAAATCCAGGTTACATCAAGATTTCAGAGGGTTAATTGACGGTAAGATGTCAAACTTTGCAAACCATTCTTGGAGAGAAGCAGGTAATAAATGGTTTAGTGCTGTCAGGTGATCGCTGGCAATCTTTTCGGGGAAACCAGGCGCAACAGATACATTTCAAAGTGAGCAGACAGAGCAACTTTAAACGAAGCAAAAGAAAGGACTCGTGCACACTAGCCGTTCTGTATATTCCTGTAGCGAGAACATCCGAGCCAGCAGAGGTCAACCAAACAGTTTTGTTGTAGTGTGAATAAATCTGGAAGTTTCTGAAAAAGTTAAAGCAGGTCAGTCACAATCACTCCCTTGCTTGCTTCACATTTAATTCAAAGGACATATTTTTGACTCCTGTTTCATAACTTTAAACAAACATTCCTTTTATGGAGTTGTTTATGCTCTTACACAGCTAGTAAGCTACGTCAGCTTCCTCTGTTTCGAGCATGCTAACATCTGAAGGAACGTAGCGCCAGAAATACCAAAATAGTCAGCTGTTTTCGAAAGTTGAATTTGATGGAAGATGTAGATTTTCTTTGCCATTATGAACGAATCCACTAAAATTAAATGAAAATAAACTGATTTCTCTGCAACATTTTGCAGTTTTAAATGCTGGTGTGACCGCGCCTTTAAAATAAAGATCATTTATATAATTTAATATAATTTAATTTAATTTAATTTATATAATTTATATAATAATTATTATATAAATTATAATATAATAATTTATATAATTTCCCTCTGGGATTATTAAAGTATTTCTGATTCTGATTCTGATTCTGATCTTGTAAAAGGTTACAGCTATGAACATGTAACAAATATTTAAAGATTAAATTAGACTGTGATGCCAGCGGATATTTTGTCAGTTTATCTGTCACAGTTTCTGGAGAGATTGAACTTCTTTTCTCCTGCAGTTTCCTTCCAGGAAGAAGTAAACTTATAAACTTATGGCTGACTAGGTTTTAGAGGTTTCATTTCTGGCTGTTAGAACGACTCGACTCGTCTGTGGTTCTAGTGTGCTCGACTCTTTCCTCTTCAAACATTCAGACAGTAAACCCACAACATTTACTTAACTCTTCAAAGCAAATACATTCAATCATTCATCAGAAAAATATTCAATTAAAACTATACACTTGCAAAAATAAAAGTCTCTTGGAAGCTTTCTAAGGCTGTGCGTCCACCAGGAGTCTCTGTTTACAGCGCTGCTTTCTTTTTAGGGCTTTTTTAATGTTATTTTTTGCAGAAAGACGTGCAGCAGCGAGACTTCAGTGATGCTGAACGCTACGAGTTTAAAAAACAATGAAGACTTTAAGCGAAGGAACGAGCATTTCGATCGACTCAAACTGGCGGCCGGAGATCCGAGCAGGACGCCTCCGACCGCCGCCGATCAGACACCCAGTGGACGGAGTTAAAAACCCTTCCCCCTGTTGTTGTGTTGTTTGTTTGTTGAGGCCAGCCCTGGTTTGCATTTGTAAATACAGTATTTCAGATATATGTAGTCTTATCATCTTTAAATCTGACCAGGACACTACAGCGGCAGAAGCAATACATAAAGAAGCTCATATTTTGTTTTTACTATTATTCTTTTTTGTCGGAATGGAACTAGTTTCAACTAAGCCTACCAAGCCAACATGTAGGTATGTATTGAATAAAAGGCTATTTATCTTTTTTTTTGTTTGTTTTTGTTTATTACAGGTGTGTATGATGGTGTGCAGGACGACAAAGAGAAAGAGAGAGAGGAAGAGGGAAAAAACAACAAAGACAGAAGAAAGGGAAGAAAGACGAGAGACACAAAGAAAGGATGAAAAGTAAGAGACAAAGTGATAGAGCGAGGAAGAGAAACAGAGAGAAAAAGAGAGAGAGAGATTATGATTCAGGCAGCATGATTCTGGATTGTGGGTTTTTACTGTCGAGGGTGCGTGTTGTGTGATCGTTACCGTTGAATCCTTCTGCGCTTCGCCACCATTTTAACAGTTTCTTCACTGCTTTTTTTGTTGTTGTTGTAGTTTTTTTCATGTTGTTTGTTTGTTTGTTTGTTTGTTCCGTTTTAAACAAAAAAACCAAAACAAATCCACGACAGTCACTTGGTCATACAAGCATGTTCGTCGGAACAAGAAGTGCAGATTGGCTTAAGTTTCTTTCTTTTTTTAGTCTGTGTGTTTTTTTTTCCTTTGCTTTTCTTCAAAAAAGGGGTCCAGACAGAGTGGCTACAATAATAATAATAATATAATAATAATAATAATATAATAATAATAGCACTTGACTTCACTTCAGCACAGTAAAAAAAAGAAAAAGGTCCAAAGGTGCTTTTTTTTGTTTTGTTTTTTAAATCTGATTTGATGTGAAGCGAAGTCCCCCCCCTCCTCTTCGTCCCTCCTTCCTCCCCTCCTCCTCCTCCTCCTCCTCCATCATCCTCCCACCTCTCCTCTCCTCTCAGCAGGGAAGTGGCGGGCGGAAGTCCAGTACCGGTGAGATGAAGAAGAAGTGACTGAAGTATTGCCAACTGGTCCGTCTTTTTTTTCTTTTTTTTCTGTAGTGGTTCCACTCTGGTTCAGTACAAAAACAGAAAGAGAGACGGAGAAAGAAAAGAAAAAAAACGTTGGAC
>JAGRRF010005532.1:1840138-1860348 GCA_019097615.1 Morone chrysops
TTTTTTTTTTTTTTTTTTGAAAATTCTGTGTTTTCTTCTTCCTGACAGTTAAAATCAAGAAGGCCTCGCGACCCCTAGTGGGGGTCCTGACCTCCATTTTGGGAGCTACTGCCTTACAAAAACCAAGTAACAATGTCACAGTGAGTGTGAGTGATCAGAGATATCTTATTTATGTATTTTTTGTTTGTGTACGTTGGATTCGATGTGTTCTTTGTTCTGTCTGAAGCTGAACTGTTTCATCTCATATTCACATATTAATTCAATATAAACCTTTGCTTCAGTTATTACTGTGTGTAGACATTAAACTGCTACTTCCTTAAACTCTTTGTTTTTTTTACTTTTATTTAAAACACATTTCCTATTGTTACTGTGTTTTCATGTGAATGAACTGATTTTATGTCTTTATGTTTTGCCTCAACAGACAAATAAAGTATTTTTGAATTGAACTCAAAATGTCAGATTCTAGCAGGAAACAGCAACTAAAAAACATTATCAGACATCACTGACAGGAAGATTTCTGTTTACACAATCTACAGTTGCTGTTGGTTTTTCAAAATGCTGCATATTGATTATTGATTTTAGCTGTCATGTGTTGATTTTGAAGACATCCCAAAGTAGTGACAATCGTTCAAACGCGACGGTGTCAGAAGTTGATTCTCCGTTGTGTTTACGGCTGCTTGTCTTGAGGAAATCATTTGAATAGATTCTATTTTCATAAGCAAAAGCCTGATAGAAACATTAAAACTTTCAATCTTCTGTCAGAACAGACAGCAGAGGGAAGAAGCAGCAGACTCTGTCGTCACTCTTTGCCCCAGGCGGAGCCTTTCATCTATCAAACTTTACCACACCAGGGGGGCTGCTGCTATTTTAGGCCTCCAATAATGTTTTTTTTTTCCTAAATTTTCCTGAAGTTAGTGTTTGTTGCTGAGCAGTTGTAGCCAAAACTCACACAGCTACACACACAGACGGTGACTGGCTGGAGGAGTTTTGTTTGTTGCCTGGGATCGAGGTGTTGGCTTCAACACTAACAGACTGGGGAGTGGAGGGGAGACGCCGGGGACCATCAGGGACTCGCTGAGTTAAATCACTTCTACAAACCTGCAGCCACAGATTGAGCTATACAGATTTGATCCTTTATAAAAAGAGCATAAACACAGCGGGAGCTTAGAAATGCACCGGCATCAATGTCGAATCTTTATCTAGAAAAGGTTTTGATTAAAGTCCCCATGAAGTCGACGTTAGAGTATAACAGTATCTGGCCCAACAACAATAAAGTCATTCTGTAGGTATTTTGGAGTATAATTAATGGTATTTTAGAGTTTGCCATTTCCTCGTGGCTCATCCTGCATTCGGGGACGTTTACTAATTTTGCATCCTATGAAACCTTCTGTCTTATAACGCCACCAGAGATGTTCTGGCCTCACTGATTACTGTATAAAAACACAACTTTATGTCTTTATTCACTGATTAAGGTGAAACTGGATCATATTTTATGGAGAAAATATTCCTCGTTTTCCCCCTAATGTCCCCCCAGGTCTCTGCCTGGTGGACATATAGCCTTCGTGTTACTCGCTAAAGTAGCCTACTGCTCACCGGACCGATACCCACGGAGAATACAGCACAGTGGTCATTTACAGTGTCATGGTAGAAAGCTCAATTTCGACAGGCCGAACACATCTGGAAACAAACCAGGAAGCTAGAAAACTTTGTTGGTTTCTGCACTCAGCAACACTCTTTCACATTTAGAAAAATCAGCTTTGCACACATTTCATTTTCAGTATGTTTGTTAGACCTCAAGGACAAACACAATGTGTTCAGTAAGACTGAATGTAAAGAAAATAACTCCTCACATCACAAACATGCCCCACTGAAAAAACCTTATTCATGCTTCACTTAATTGGCTGAAAAGAGGCCATTTATCATTTCTGACATTTTATGGAATAAGTGATTAATCATTTAACTAAGAAATAATTAACACTTGTATTGGTAGTGAATGTAATTCAGTTGCAGGTCTAATTAAAATACATTGCCCTTTTAACATGTACAAAAAATTTAATTTCTGACATGAGTGTAGCCTGTCTGTGCTCAGCGTTTTATCTGCATCCTACTGGTTGACAACCGCAGACCTCAGAGACTCATTAACCAATCACCTCTCACCGTTTATCCAGTCAGCCTCCCAGACGTGTCCTCCGCCATCTTCCTGTCTCTGTCCAGGAGCAGCTCCCGTCCTCTTCTCGAGTGTCCGTCCTGCAGCCAGCTCCCGAACACCTCCCGCGCTCCTCCAACGACTCCCCCGTTCTGTCCCCCGTTCTTCAGCTCGGCCGCGTTCTGCTGCCTCAGTCTGTCAGGAACAGTTACAGTGTCATTATGGAGTTCAGATCAGGTGCACCGATACATACCGACCGATAATCAACCATCGTTTTAAAGATTCTTCACCTTTAGCGCAGCTCTGGAGAAATGTTACATAATTTTTAATATATATTCTGTCCTTTTCTACTTATGTAATGTTTCTGTTTCTGTTACCTGTTTACAGACTACGGATGTTAATTACCATCATTTCTAACTCTGGCATGTTTATATCTTTTATGCAGTGTCTTTTTAGGAGGGGGTGTGGTATATTACATTAGTTAAGCTACCTGAACTGTGTGCTCCAATCCCACTTGTTTGTTTTGGTTTTGTTTTTCTTTTTTATTTGTTGGTTTGCTTCTTTGCGCTGTTGTATTGTTTGTTCTTGACTGTTAAACATCTAAAACGAGACGTGATACCCATTCAGGCTGTATTACTGATGTACATATGCTTCACTGTGAAAATATTTGAAAGGAGGTTCATTAACATGCTCTGTCCTTCATCAAATAAAATAAATAAATAAATAAATAAATAAATAACTGTTGGTAGTTTTTTTGGGACTATATAATATATAATGTATAGTATGAATATATGTATTTGTCTCCTGCTCTATTAGCACAAGGTTTCATATATAAAGAATAATCTTTGAAAATAGTTTAGATAATGAATTCAACATGTTTGTTAGACTAGACTAGTAAACAACAGTGAATGTAAATATGACTGTTAATGTTGTTGTATCAATGATGCTCCTAGAACATATATTCATAACATTTAATATATTGTTATTTTTGGTATTTATTAGAAGTTCTTCCAGTATTCAGTATTTTGAGGATTTATTTGAAGCCACTACAAGGAACATTTTGTGTTGATTCTGGCGGCCCCTGTGGACTAAAGCGGTAGTGTTTCCACTGCCTCCTTTCATTGATTTTAAGGAGAATCTGACATTAAAAAATAACAATATAGAAACAGCCAATCTTCTGGCTGATGGTCTTGTTAATGTAGGTCACACTGGGGCATCAGTATTCCATATTGCATACATTACATTGATTGATTATCATTACTGACGCATGAGTGACATTAACCTTTAAATGCTTTATATGCCTTCGGACAGCTTAATATTTAACAGTGTATTCATTTTATGAGGTGATTATATGTAGAAGTATAAATGGTCATAAAATGTTATTGGTACCAACTGTGTGTTTGCAAGCTGTAGCTTCTTAACTGTGGAAAAAGAGACACACAAAGCAAGCATGTGCATAATAAAGGATAAATTAAAGCCCCTATAAAGAACTTTCATTTTGTGTTGATTCTGGCGGCTCCTGTGGACAGAAGCGGTAGTGTTTCCACTGCCTCATGTCAATGATTTCAAGGGGAATCAGACTGAATAACAGTAAAAATAACTATATAGATACAGCCAATCTGCTAGCTGATGGTCTTGTTTGTTTATGTAGGTCATATATAGGCACCAGTATTACATTTGTATTAAAACTGTTAAAAACTCCTTGTAATTATCTAATTTCCCCTATATTTTAGAATTCTTTATTCAATTTTATTTCTCAATGTATTTCAGTTTTGTTTAAAGAACACACAGTGACAAATTAAATGAAATAACATATTGTATCTGTGGATACAATCGACCAACATGCTGGTGAAACATTTGTTTTTCAAAATGTCAATCATATTTAGATTTCTGAGCGTGGCGATTGCTCACAATCAGATCTAACACAAGTGGGTCATAAGTGGGACGTTTATAATGAGGAGAAACTAATAATCCAAATAATTTAATTTACTTCATGTGAAGATTGTAAATCAACTGTAACAACCGAGAAGAGCCCACAGATGACGAGGCTCAACTGTTTAAGACACTGTAATGTCAAATCAAATTTTACTTTGTGAAATTAAAAAGATAATTTTAAACTGTCAGCTCTTATAAGAGGTGAACCCTCCCAGTCTGAACCGTGCAGACACTTTTCTTAAGCAGCTTTAAGATACTTTACTGTACAATATCTTTGCATCGCTGTCTCATTAATTCTCCTGTTGTCTCTATGTTGTGTACTCTGTTGTTTACAGAGTTTATAAAACCAACAAGAGCCATGAAGGATTTCAATGTGCCGTGAGTGCAGGTTCATACTGTGGTGCTTTTCAAAGACTGAGTCGGAAACCCAGAGCTGACTCGCGGGAAGAATAAAACTCTTGCCCAAATTATTGTGGAGATATTGGTTTCCAACCTAATGGCTCTGTTATTTGGCCAAAGAAGTCCCAAGCTCCTGGAAAGGAAGGCAGACTAAATAAAGTCCCGTAGATTTGTAGGTTAATGTTCTGAAAACAATGTTAATGTGGCAGCTAGAAAACAACAGCATAAAACCCCTCGAGGGGAAGCAGAAAATTATTTTGGACGCACAGGTCACCACAGAAGGTGTCAGTGGGTAGAAAACGATATTGAAACTGCCAGTGCTGCAGTTCAGTGAGCACTGAATGCACAAAATATTGCAGAGAGGAAAGAGAAGGTCGTACAGACTGTAAAGCCATTTGAGGCAATTTTGTTTTTTTAGTCTATAGGAATAAAATTGACTTGACTCTTTTCATGAGAGGCACAGATGTGCTCAATCGATGGTCAAACCCACTGTATCATAATTCATCTCACATATATTAAACAAAAAAGAGGAGAAGGTTATAAAGAGAAACATGTGAACTGTAGAGGAGCATCTGCACTTTAATATCATGAAAATAATCATGACACTATGCAGAGGTTGGATTTGCTTTGTTCCTCAGCTAAATTGTTCATATAATATGTACCAATACACAAATGTAACAGCACTTAATTACAAGTCCTGCCTTTTAATTATTTAGTACAGAGTGTTAAAACTTTTCCAAGCAACCTCACACTGTTTCTTGTATGAACAAAGACCATTATTATATTGTTGACCAGTGAGTCGTGACCACACCAAACTGACCCTAAGCCTCGCCCCTTTTTGCTATGTGCTCCAATAACAGTTGAGCGAGCCTCTGTCAACTTTCTCCTTTTCAGTACTTACATATGCTATGTGCTAGGCTAATCTATGTTGAAAAGACAACCACATTTTGACAACGGTTAAAAGTGACATTGTATATATTGTGGTATTTTGTGATTAACAATGGAAGAGGATTATTTCTGTATCAAATTTAAAAGGTTTTTTAACCAACGCCAATGAAAGGCCCTTCGAACATTAAAACAAAATACATAAAATAATCAATATCCTAAGAATAAAGTACCTGCTGCCAAACCGGTCTTGAAGCTCATCGTGGTGTTGACTGCTGAGGCTGTTAGCGCGTTGCTCCATTAGCCAGCCCAACTCAACCTCCAACACTTTACTGCCGTTGTTGTTGTTTGTTAGGGCTCCTTCCTGACAACGCCGGATAATGCTCGGGGGTGCGTTTTCGGGTGAGCTCACAGGCGGTCCCTGCCCTCCATTCACTCCATTGTTGTGAAAAAGTTCTGTCAGCTCCATGCTGCCGCTCTGCAGCTGGCTTTCGTTGAACCAGCGGGCGAGTTCGGCGCGAGCCAGTCCTGTCCGACCCTCCAGTTGGCTGAACTCCTCAGGGGAAGGCCACCGCGTTTGAGCAAAATCGTCCTTGAGGAGCGCCAGGGATCGGCTGTCTGGAGGCACTGAGCAGGAATTCGGGTTGGGGATGGAGGGGGCAATGGTGCCTGGAGCAATGATGGGCAGGGTGTGCGAGGGTGGAAGAGGACTTTTAAGGTGGCCCACGCCGGTGCTTGGCTTGTGAATCCCATTCAGCTGTAGAGTTTGGTGTTGCTGTTGCTGCTGATGTAGTCGTTTCTTGGTGATGCCGGCGATCCCACCGGCGCCCATCCTCTTAGTGCCCATGGAGTTGAGAAGGGCTTGTTCTAGGTTGTCGCGTAGTGCACGGCGCTCCACAAACCAGCTGTCGATTTCCTGGTGAGACAGGTGGGTGGTGCCCGCCAGATTGTCCACATCGCCGTGTGTGGGAAAGCTGTTCCTCAAGAAGTTCTCCTCCAAGATCTTTAGCTGTTCCGCTGTCTTTCCTTTCATCCTCTCCAGCAAGGGGAATTGGGTCAGCACTGAGGACTTGTGCTGAAAGTCTGGTTTCAACGCTGCTGGCGGCTCACCACCATCCAAATGGATTCCATTGTTGTGAGCAAGGGAGTTTTGATTGTGGGGCCATTTGCCGTCTGAGCGAGATGTCCCGTTGGCCTCTGCCAGAGGAGTGAGTACCTTGTCTCCTCTGGGGTAGCTGGCTTTCAGCTCAACTCCTTGCTGCTCCTTTAGTTTCTTGCTATCTAAGGGGAACCCTGGAATCTGGGACGGGGCTTTGGCCGGAGCGCGAATGGACTGGATAATGGTAGGCCTCCTTATCTGTGTAGTAATTAGAGGAGGGGAGTTTGGAAGCTTCAAATCAACAGCTGGCATAGCGTGGGTATTATGGTGTTTTTCTTTGGAAGTGATGGGCGAAGTAAGAGGGAAAAGTAATGAGTTTTTAAATGACGGGGCAAAGATAGGCGGGGGAGCTATCATTGGTCTTGTTAAAGACTCTGGAAAGACTATGGAGGGAAGCGACACCACCGGCTTTGTTTTGGGGTTTCCTAATGTCGAGAGAAGCTTCCCTTTGGACATTGAAGATGGTGATGATGACGATGATGGCGGTGGCATTAAAGGCACAGTAACGGATGACCTCTTCATTTCTGTTGTGCCCAGAGTAACTGCTACAGGTCTCTTCATCTCCATGGGAACTGGAGGCGGAGCCATTGGGAGACGGTCTTTTTGGGGGGGAGGGGGTGGAGGAGGAGCCATGAGGACTTTGTCTTTAGGGTCACCAGAATGGGGGGCAACTGCCATAATGGGCCGCTTAGATTCTGGGCCAAACACTGTTGTCAGGTGTGTTCGTTTAAGGGAAAGACTGGAGCCCATGGCAACTCCAGCAGGAGAGTTTGGGGTGGTGACTACACTGAACCCATTGGATGTGGCTGTCCGTACGTGACTTGGATGCCCAACTGTAGTGTGGACAAGGGGCTGCTGGGAGGATTTGGCAGATGGCTGAGAGATTGGGCTTGTAGGCAGGACGGTGAACGTGTGATGGGCAGGAGGGATGGAGCCATTGAACATCTTCTTCCTGGCTTCTTCCACCTCCTCTGGGGACCAGGTGATGCCTTGCTTCAGTCGCTGGGTGGTGAACCAGACTTTGATCTGTTCCTCCGGGTGCTTGGAGGCAGCTGTCAGCCACGACAGCTCTGCATGTGTAGGGTAAGGAAACTTGTTAAAGGAGGTGATCAACGTCAAGTTGTCATCTAAAGAAGGGTTATATTTGGTGGTGTTCAAGGGAACAGCTATTTTTGGTACAGAGTTAAAGTTGGGCGGGCGCTGGAGCATCGGGGTGACATGGGAGAGCCCTTGGAGGATGGTGGGTTCAGGGATGATAACTGTTCCGTTGATGTTCACTGCTGTTATTTGATCCTTCTGGATCAGGCTGTCCAGCTGGCTTTTCAATTCGCTCCCTTGAAACAGCGACTGAATGTTTTCTGGGGTTTTCACTGTGGTAGATATGCAAGGTGGAAACACCGAACTGCTGTTGTTTTCACCTTGTTCATTTGTCACTTCGCATTGAACTGAATTGTCCTTGCCTTCGATTGTCTGCTCTAAGATAGTCTGATTGTTCATTTTTATCCTCTTAAACTTGAAGTTTGTCTCGCCCGGGTGCTGGCTCTCATTGTGCCCTGTGAGCGAGTCAAACTTCTTGGTGTTGAAGTTGCAGACAGCACAGAGGTACAACGGATTGAGAATGACGTTAGGGTGGCTGGAGTCCACATGCTCTTTAAAGTCATTCAGGTTCTGCGTTGAAAACGGGCAGTACTTGCACTCGTACCCTCTGAGCTGCTTTTTCTGGGACGCTGGGTCAGACTCAACCCCTTCCCTGTCCTTCTCCCCTGTGGCTTCTACATCTTCAATGACAGGGGGCTGGTCTTTTTTACCTGACTCATCATCTTGTTCTGATGGCTCAGGATTCTGGTTTTCCACTGGTTTTGGAAACATCTGCTGGTCTCGATTCTCTGGATTCTCTTGCTGGGGGTCTTGACTCTTTTCTGCAGATTCAGATGATTGTGATTGTTCTTTTTCTGTCACATCTTTGGCCGCCAATATTTCCATGTCCATTACTTCCTCAGGGTCATCTTGCTCTTCAGGCAGGTCATTGATGACCCGGACCATGCAGGGGGTAGAGGACTTTCTACGACTGGACATGTTGGCTGCTGCTGGTGATGGTGATAATGGTGGTGCTGGTGTTGCTGTTTGCGTTGAAGATACTGGGGTTTTTGGCTGCTGCTGCTGGTGCTTGCCGAGGACGTCAGCGTGTCGGTTTTTGAGGGGACTTTACTGGGGTGGGTCTGAGCTGATGGTTGTGGATACTGGTAGGTGGGTGGAGGTGGAGTCTCCAGCGTGCGAGAGGGAGGGCGAGAACCGGCTGACGGTGCCGGCCCAGGACCGGTTGTGCAGTGGCGTCTCCCGCTCACTGGCAGTGTCAGCTACCGACCTGGGCGTCATGGGAGGGCATCACAGACAGCAGTGGCGCTCAAGCTGCATAGAAACAAACAAAAAGAGGGAGGAAATTACATGTTAATATTGTTTGTGTTCAGTGAGCTGTGCTGCAGCCACTTGGGGAAGGCTAAAAGCAGAGAAAAATACATGTTAGAAAAACAGAGAGAGGAGTCATGTTGATATTGTTTGTGTGTGTGATGTGATGTGCTGCATTCACCCAGAATAAGACAAAGAATGGGAAAACTGCATGATGGGCAATGGCATATAAATTGCACTTTTATAAACAGGCAAACTATGATTTTGGTTGAAACAGTCTATCTATTTGAGGATAAAACACATCAACAGATTTATTCTGACTGGGGTTACTTGAACAATAGATATATGCATCGTGTTGTACTGTTATCCGCTTTAATTGTTCCTTCAAAGACAGTAAGTTGGATTCGAAATAATAAACCTAAAGCTCCTGAAAACTCAGTTTAACATCTTTATTTCTCTACAACATTAAATATTTTTGACCAATAAAAAGCAACAAAGCTCCTAAAGTTTAACACTCAAAACCTAGTTAATCTGCATCATCAGAACTGGGATTCATGTGACAGTGGCCTGGCAACATAAATCATAAAACTGACATCAGATTTTGCTTCAGATATTGATTAAAATCTGACTCATAGTAGACTCAGTCATACAGATCAATATCAGTATTTGAGACAAAAAGGTGATTTGGGTTTTCACACAAACACAAATAAAGACATTTTTGACAACACTACATCCAATTTTATTGTTGTGACAAAAACAAATACTGTGGCAGGATGTTTTACAGATGAGTAGCATACTTAACAGCTGCAATTATCTAGATAACCTATTACAATTGAATTAGTTATATATCAAGCAGAACTGCAGAGAATCTACTCATTCCAGCTTCTTAAATATTTGCTGCAAAAAGGAAATCATCAGTTTTAAACGAATGTTTTGCTGTAAATTGAAAATCTTTGGGTTTTGGGGCTACTCATCAGACAAATTGAAGATGGCAAATTGTGACAGGCATTTTCTTTACTGATGTCATTTTATAGACTGAACGATTAACGGTGTGACAGATTAATGAATAATGAAAATAATTCGTAGCTACAGTCCTAATAAACTTTATTACTATTAGGTTATTTATTTAAGTGTATTGTTCTCTCTTTGTAATTCTTTGTGAGCCTGGAACGCTTTTATTTTTAAAATAATTTTCCATAATTGTCTACTGTCTATTTGTTTATTGTCTGTTAAAATGTTTTGTCAAGGGGAATGCCATGTTTTTTACTGCAAACCAAATCTACCTTCGGGTACAAATAAAGTAACCTGAACTTGAACCTGAATCTGAAAGCCAAAAATACAGAAAAATCTTTAAAAAACATGATTTTTTTATTCATTTTAGAAGGTCACAGATGAGAAAATCTTGGCAATGTGTGGTAGATAAACTTAGAAGGCACATATAAGGCAGATATTGATACAGTGATTGTCTATAATAGCATAAATATCCCCTACGGAACTGTTCTGGCTGTTACGCAACTCCACATCAAAGATGGGAGGTTTCGGTTTGATAAGCAACATGACATTTTGCTCGCCCGCCGTCCCCGTCCTCTAAAGCTCAAGCCAGGTTTCTGTGTTGTTGCTCGTCCTAAACATCACAGGAGCTTCATCAGGTCCAGCTTAATCAGACGCTGGCAGATGACAGCGTTTGCTGACAAAGCCAAGGCCAGAAGTTAAAAATAAAGCGAGTCTGACTGACAACTTGGAGCGAGACGCTGCGCCTGAAAATTACGATGAATCCGAGTGCCACTTAATCAGGGCACGCTGTTCCAGGCCAATCACATGTAAATGCCATAAATTGAAGAGTCCACAGTAACTACAAAAGGCAAAAAAAAAAGTCTCCAAACTCCAAACCCCATTAAAAAGACATTAAGCGTTTTTCATAGATTCGGGCAAAGACAACTTCACAGGATAATTACCCTGTAATCATGTAATAAGAGAGACTCAGTGATGAGATCTCCTGACAGCTATCATCCACACAATGGAACTGAGAGAACGAGGTAAAAACAGATGGAGAGAGAAAGGAGAGAGAGATGGAAAGACAGGTATGAATAAATATGGGAAGAGAGGGAGAAAAGGGTAAAAATAAAAGGAGGACAAAAGCAGGTAAATGGGAAAGCGAGAGGGAGGAAGAATGATATAAAAAGAGAATGGGAGACAGCGGTGAAGAAGCACAGAGATAAAGAGAAAGAGGGGAGAGTCTAAAAACTTCCAAGCTGATGAAAGAGAACAGGCACAAAGCAGAAGACGTTTTAACTAGGCCATGGCCTGGCAGACAGAAAGAGAGAAAAGACAGTGAGAGAAAGAAAGAGGAAGATGAGGGAGAAAGGAAAGCAGATAAACATAAAGAGGGAGGAGAAGAAAGGGACAACAGAGCGTTTAAAGAAGCAGAATAACGGAGACGGAGGGAGAGAAAAGATACAGAAAGCAAAGAAAAAGGAGGACAAGAGGCAGAATTGAAAGCAGATGAAGAGGACGAGGGAGAGGAGGACAAAAGCACTTCCATTTGACATAAAAAAAATCTTAACGGAAAGCTGCAATATCAACAATAATATGATAAAATAAGGTTTTTCTATCAGCAGAGTTGAAGCTTTGAAAAGGTGTCCCAATCATTTGGGAGAAAAACACATTTGCCAGAAAAATTGAGAGCATTTCAACACTTAATTAGTATTGGGCAAGCTGTTATTTGTCCCAAGTGTCACTTAATGTTGGACATATTTCATGCTCTCACATTCTGATCAGCTTCTCACCGCCTGCACAGGAGACATGTTTTATAATTTCAGAGTATCCAGAGTCCTGTTTGAATTGTTGCATTGTGCAATGAGACTGAACTAATCCTATGTTATTATCATTCTCATGCATTTACATTGCTGTTTACTGCATACTTCAACTAATGAGATTTCTCAAGCAAGTAAGCATGTAAAAAATGTGACAGACGAGCTAAAAGGGATATAGTGATTAATCGATTGACAGAAAATAAAATGATTGTCATTTAGTATATACATTATTTCTTGAGAACTAGGGATCTCTTCCTTCTACGACAATCCGATACGTATCAAGATTCATGGGCTACAATATGATTCAGGGACGAAGCATTTCAATATAGAACAATTCGATGCAATCTCACACAGTTCTTAACAACATCATCAAAGTCATGGCTGGACAGTGTTTAATATCTTGTGTGTCGTTGCTTGTGCTAGCTGTATTAGCATCGACAGACATGTGACCATCCGTCTCACCAGGTGAGTGTTAAGGTTTGCTGGACTTTATTGCTGTCAGACAGATCTTACAAATTACAATACAACTTTTCTTTCTTCTTATAGAATCCAAAAGACCTCCAAACTTCAGATTTTAGATTTTTGATGAGTGTTGATGGCAAATAAGTTCTAGTTCAAGTTTTATTGTCCCTCAAGGGGAAATTTGATTTACAGTAGAGGGCTGAAACAGAAAACAAAGAAACATACGAGGAGACATGGGAGATTAATCCCAACCACTACAGTGTACAGCATCTGTTTGTTCAAAAGTACTCGAAACAATTGAAATGGTAGTGAACAGTGCAGTCAGCAGCTGAGGCTCAGTACAAATTTAGGGCAACTATTGCCAACAGTATCATCATCAACTATCAGCCAAATTGTTATTTCAAACATCAGTATAACGTCAGTAAATCTGAAAATGTTTGACGTGTTTTAAACAGGCATGGAAAACCTACCTGAACCTGATCCAAAAGCGACACTAAGACTTGATGAAGTATTTAGAAATGTACAGTGGACAGACCCAAATATAGAGAGAGCACTGGCCGCAGCAGGATGCTCCACCAATTAACAAACAGTTCTGGTCAAAAAGTCATTTTTCCTGCACTTCACAGTTCAAACTCTCTATGCCTCTCTCCAAAAACCTGCGGCAATACAACAAGACCCAACACGACCTGTTTAAACCAAATATAATTTTGGACCCTGGCCCAGTCCAGGTCCTGGGTCAGGTCGTTACTAGGGAACAAGAGGACCAGTGAAGACCTCTAGGCCAGAGCATCGAAAACTAGTAGTTTGGAAAGTTGGCCAGACTACTGATCTAAATCACAAAACTTTATAAAAAAGAATACAAGAATCCAGTACCATCTTTTCAATAGACCTGTGCTGGCTGGTAAAACAGCCTTGTCTTTCAAACTGTTTGAAATGTAAGCTTTCCGTCACAAAGCTTACATTCAATCAGGAACACTGTTTATAAAACTTCCTAAACATATCAGGAAGATAATCTCTGATGGTCTAGAAGATAGCATTATTGGATTTTGTCTAGACCACCAAAGAAATCTGTGAAAAATCTGCGACATTACTTTTTTCTTTACGCCCCCCAAAGATACAAGCCAATACTGTTCACTCCAATCTGGGCCACAGCCTCCTTTTCCAGACATAGAAAAACTTAAATTAACTCTCGGTGGTGCAGTGGTGGAGTTTTATGTAATTCTTCCAGGTACTGTCTCTGGCACAAAAGTTACAAACAGAACTCTTGTTTGGAGATTTAAAAGAGACTCAGAGCAGAACCAACAGGAGATTTTGAATAAATTGGATGTTTAGTTTCTCTTTAAAGACGTTACCTGAGGCTCTTAGAGACGGTCTAACCAACTGAATTCTCAAAGGATAATAATCAATGACTACAGACTTAATACTGACCAAATTCTAACAAATAATGCATTTTCCATTCATATTTTTTACTTTTGTACATGCTGGTGTGCTTCAAAATACTTGCTGCTGCCAGAGGTGAAGAGGGAAAATACAGGCAGATAGGAAAAGACAGATAAAACAACAGGAAAATAAAAAAGCGTGTAGGAGGAGTTGAAGAGAGGAGAGCAGAGATTACACGTATAGGAAGAGTTGGAGGGAGACGAGTGTGTAGGAGCCAAAGAAAAAGAGGAGAAAAGTAGCGCAGATCATCTGTAAAGGGAGACAGGAGAAGAGAGTGTAGGAGGAGAGATGTACAGTAATTTAGTGTATGAGTGGAGAGAGGTGGAGGGAGAGCCAAGAAGAAACTGAGTAAGAGTTTAAATGAACAGAGAAAGATGGAGGATTGAGAGACAGAAAACAGACTAGATGATAGAAATGTAGAGGCAGACGGAGCTGCGGGCCGAAGCGTTTCACTCGAGCTCTGACAGCAGCCTTGCTCCATGTCGACGAGGAGCAGCGCTGCCTCTGCAAGCTCCAGAGAGAAAGGGAAGAAAAAGGAAAACTACAACAGTGTCATGTTTTGCTGCATCACTGGATCGGCCTCGAGGATTCCGGCCCAACTTCTGACGAGGGGAGTCATATGCCGCTTGGCTGCATCCCACTTTGTCGGGCTCAGCTCGCCTCCACGCATCCTTGTAATTACTTGTACAGTATTTGTGTACAGGGGCTTGTTCGGAGCACGGTAGCACTCCATAATTATGGAGAAAATAATAAAACTGCAGCAGTGATAACAGTGATTTGCAAATTGCAAGTAGCTGCAAATGTTCTTTTTGAGAGGCAGGTGAGATCAGTTGTGCTTCAACTGAAAAACAATCAAATCCTTGTCCCTTTCTTTCACTGACATGAGGTTTTAAAAGGCCAGCACCAATAATTCCATAGATGTAACATTCAGTATCCCCGCCCCAAGGATCCCACTGTTCTAAATCCTCCCAAAACCAAATTCAGACCAGGATTGGACACTAAAGCTCTCTACTGAAAGTGACACCAAAGTAACTCGAGTGGCTCAGCCCGGGTGAGGTAGGGTTCATTGCAGGTTTTACAGACACGGATGAGGAAAAACATATCAGATTTTCTCCTCCATCAAGGGCAAAGCAAACCATCAGTCTAACCACAAACTGTATCCATCCATCTATCTGACTGCACTGTAGGCAATTCAGCTTGCACGTTGAGGCGCACAAGGGCATACCGGAGAGAAAAGGGTGTCGAGGAAGCCATAAAACAACTCAGAGACGAAAAAGAAGGTAATGAGGGAATATCTTGGGAAATGAAATGACAAATTAGGAGGACGAAAGGAAGATCGGAAGGAGCCAAATGTGCTAATAGGAGGGGTTAAAGACGTTTTACTGGAACAAGGGCAAACTGGAAGGGGACGGAGGCTCACAGGGAGGGAGACATTGTACATTTCGGCACAGAAAAGGATCCAGTGGAAACAAATTCACCGATGCTCATCTTGTGGTTACCAGGGGATCTGAATTAGGAAGGTTCAGAAGTCATCCTGAAGTCAGGAGCTCGTGGATTTTAGGGATCTAACTTTTTCTCTTCCAAACTCATCATATCAACCACCTAACACATCAAACTCTAAGTGGGGTCATTCAGACACCATCCTCTAGCCTTGTGCACATTTCAGTTACAGCCCAAGGTTTATGAAATGGCACATTACAATGCATCAACTGTGTAAGGACTGCTGGTGCACAGACACAGAACAGACAGATCAGAGTGGAAAAGGCCTCACAGATAATTACACATCTTTAATCTCATCACTCCTTCAGCAGTGTGCCTCCGGTTCTCCTCACAAACCAAAAACGACCTGCTAATAATCCAGCTCCTTGTCAAGTTTTTTTTTTTTCTTTTAAACTCGCTAAAACTTTGCTGTTAATTAGATATTAATTAGATGTCAGTCCTCCTTCTCTGAGCTGGTTGTTTTCACTGATCTTTGTTAATCATGTAATAAAATGTATTTTGTTCATGTTTCAAAGAGACTTTCTGACACAAAGTGCAGAAAGTGTGTTTGTTAATTCGAACGCAATCCGTATAGTGTCCGCTGCCTCAGGGGTCAGCCTTCAGATTTGTTGTGGTTGTTGAGTAATACAGCTGCTTTTTACAAAGTCAGCCTTATGTTTGTTGGTATTTTTTCCATCTACAGTGGAAAACCCCGAATACTTCCACAATGTGCTTCTCAAATGCTTCAATGTCGTGATTGTCCGATCAGCACCACTTTGCTAACTAGTTTCCGCCACCGTTTTTATTAATTAGCTTACTTTACCTCAGACTCACTACCTAGTCTAACTGCTTCACTTAATAGAGACTGAGGACCTTCTCCTAGCTTTAGTTGCTAAAACAGGATGGAAACAATTAGTTTTAAAAAAACCTAGACTGCAGAACCATTCCATAGTCTTTAGTCTTAAAATTACTAAAGCTACTTGATAAAAGATATTTTTTAAATTACAAAAATAAGGAAGTTTTACTTCAAATGTTCGATGTAATCAGTTAAATACATTTTTAAGTTAAGTTAATTAGTTAGTGTAAGGTGCATACGTTTGTTAGTAGTCATTCAAACAACTACCTTTCATTTATGTATCGACAATTTGGAAGGTGTCGAGATCATCTGACCGTCTGGGATTCTGTTGAGCTTATGGCCCAAAAGGTCATTACAGTTAGTACGCGTTAGTACATTACGCAACATAGTACGACAGGTAGCCTCACGAATCTGAAGGAACGACTGAAGGTTATGAGAGCGGTTTCTTTTAAAAGCGTCCTGGTTTTGGAGTCCCCGTGACCCCCCTCCTCAGGCACACAGTCATCATGCACAGAAACTACCAGATGCATGTGTGTGTGTGTTTCAATATAAGTGTGTGGGGGGACGCTAAATGATTGATCAAAGGATGCCTTTGTGCGGGCACCTCATGGTGCTAATGCATCATTAACACAGCTGGTAGTATGACCCATCTCTTCGGAGAGTGCCAGTCTATTTCCAGCAGCTTCCTCTTAAGCTTATAGAGATCCAAATCTCACCAGTGTTATATAAGAGTTCTGCGAAACCTACCGAAAGGACGTCATGAATAGTTTCACCTCAGGTTATTTTAGCTGGCCTTTAAGGGAAAACAGACCTGAATTTTTACTAGTAACTGCAGTCGGTAGGAATTACTGACATGGGACTGAAATTACAGACAGAAACACTCTGGTAGAAAAATCACTCCCTCCTGAAAGATAATCTGTTCTAACAGAGCTCTAAGTAGGTCTGGGTGATACAAAGTCAAATATTACAGTTTTACTCAAGTACCTTTGGATATTGATAACTCATATTTTATTAGAGAATCATTTTGGACAATCTGTGAACTTTCCTCTAAGAATTATTGAGACAAACCTGATAATGTGTGATGCATCAGGCTAGTGGAATCAACAGGTGAAACATGATGCTGAACTATAAATCAATTTCACACATGTGGCACCTCCATACAGCATGACGTTCATTTAGTAAATGATGTTCCCATTTAGAGTAAAATAGACTATAAAGCAGGGTATACTTTAAGGCGGGGCAACCTTGTGATTGATAGCTCATTTTCAGTGAGTCCGTCAAGCTCAACGCACCAAACTCAGATCAAACTGTGAAACAGTGCTGATCAGATATGGATCCAGATTCTATTACTGTGTTGACTATTTCTCTCCTCAAATCTGTTCACAAATGGGTGGCATCACGATTCGCACTGGGGTCAAACCCAGAGAAATCTGTAATTTGACTCAGGTGCATTTCTTATTCTGGGTAAACATACGGTATACGACAAAGAGTGAGGAAGGAAGTCGGTGAACACGACAAACGCCTGAAATTACATACTCGTTCAAAATGTCCTGATAAGAAAGGATAACAGTAAATAAGACTAGAGCACTAAATTTACATGGTGTGCACCTAAAACAACAAGTCAACTGGAACAACTCTTTTCTTGTGACTGTACAGAAATCTGGCACCAGGCAGTCAAAGAATAGCAGCAGTATATTTAATTTCACTGAAGACCCTCTGGAAACCCTGTAGGGACCCTGAGTGGGTCCCAGAACCCCACATTGGCAACCACAGACCAAGGCCAACTGGCACTTTAAACATTAGCTAACTTGGAAGTGTTAAATGGCATCTGAGAGCAGCAGAGCTAAATGACTGATGGTTCTGGTGAGGCAAGTTGATGAGAACAAAGCTGGCTTTTCATTGGCAGAGAACCTTGAGAGAGTTTTAAGTTTCGGGTGATTGGCTGGATAATTGGAGCGCCGCTCTCAGCCTCGTGCTGACGACGACCGTTGAATTGGCCAAACTCTTGTATCGTTGAGTATCTCAAGGTCGAGTCTGCAGAGCTGAATATGACTGACATCAATCACTCCATTCATCCCTCCATCACTCCCAGCCTCCATCGCTAATGTCGGATCATTTACTGACTTCTCTTCCACGACTTCCACTCCACTACACTGGACCTCCGCTCTGTCAGTGAAAGCAGGTATAACTATCCTGACTGAGATAAAAACAGATAATGCTGGAAGGATGATTGATTATTTCTTATTACTGTAGATGAGTATCAATCAATCTGAGTAGTTTTATAGCATCGTATTTAAAAGTTAATACCAGTGGACATTAACACAATGAATCAATCAGAAAATTAACCTCCCAACAATTTTGATAATGAAATAATTGTTTGAGTCATTTTTCAAGCAAAAAAACAAAACAAAACCCTGTTCTATATAATATTATTGAAATATTATTGAAACAGCATCATAAAGAGGTAATGTAGAGCTGCAGTGGTGCCCTGACCTACAAATCTTCTTCTCTACATGTAAGAAAACATGTGTGTTTGGTACAGACCTTGTGATATTATAATTCCAAATATCCGTCAAAATAGTCGCAATATGATTTTTTTTTACCGTATCCGCAGCACTAAGTGAGATCTGGGTCTTTATCCTGCAGACAGCAGCGTCAATAAATGCATCGGGGAAAATAGCAACTATAGATATAAGAAAATGCTGGTCATATTTTACTAACAAGAAACCATATCTTTTAAAACACTTTCACAATCCGTATTATCTCATCAGCTCTCAACGCCTTCTCATTATCTATAACAATATATACCTGTGGTTAGTGGACAATCAAATGTGCTTCTCTTGTTATTTTATTCGTCTGTGCTTTTGTATGTTTTCCTGTTTATGTCCTTTATGTGGTATTATTATTTTGGTCGGTAGGGCCATTGTGTGAGTATTGTTTGTCCTTCTAGTTTATCTGTATTTATGTGCTTTTTGTTTGTGTTTGTGTGCTTTTTGTTTGTGTTTAGGTCCTTTTTGTTTGCATTTATGTCCTTTTTGTTTGTGTTTATGTTGCTGTCGGATTGCAGATGAAAAGTTTGGAACTGTTTACATAGCAGACTTAAGTCCTCGTGTTAATGAATGTGCTTTGTCCCCGTTAAAATAAATAAACTTTAAATCTGACGCTGAATTATAAATCAGTTTATACATGGATTTTAGAAGCCAATAGTCGCATATTATAAACAGACTTTGCAACTCTGGTCTGTGGTTGGAGCCTGGCCAGGGTCACATGACATCCCACCTCTCCACAGTCTGCTGTCAAAATCAAGATAAAAATGACCCCCAAGAAAACACTAAAAAACAATATTAGTTTGTTCTTTCTTCCTTCTTTTAGAACAAAAGTGTCCTTATGTGAAATGATTGTGTCTTTATATTTTCAAAGATCAACGTTTCCTCTCTCACAATCACCAGCCACACTGTGTACACCTGACAATAAATCTGCTGCCGCTGTCGGATCATGAAGCAATGATGCCTGGATGTCATTTTAATTTCACTTTCACATTAACTTTCATTGCAGATGTGATTCTGTTGACATTTAAATAAATAAAAATCGCCATTTTTTTTTGTGTGTCTGTGTCTGAGTTTCTATAAGTGAGTAAAGTTGCTTCTTATGACTCGATGATAATGTTACAATTCACGCTCACACACACACACATATGGAGGTCAAAGTTCACCACACTGAATCACGTTTCCCACACAGTGTCGCTTCGGTTCAACCAAATAATTCTGACACACACACGTTCACATGTTGCATCAATATCTATATCTACAGAGGGACACACAAATATGCTGACTCTTACACACACACACAGAAAATCCTTGTGACCTCCAGCTGTCATGACGGATGACTGCAAGACACACACACAGTCGCACAAACACCCACCGGCTTCACATGGCCATGGTTTTACAAATACACACACACACCTGATATTTCATCAATTCTCCCTCAGCAAACTGTCAACCCCCCCCCACGACCATGAAATATAAATGAAATACAATTAGCAGCTTTAAAGAATTTCATCAAGGCCAAGGCCTTCATCCAAACCCCACCCCCCCATCCTACCCCCCAACACACACACACACACACACACACACACACACACATCTCAGTGAACTAAAATAAAAAAAAATTAATAAAGAATAACATCGTCCTTGGACAGAGCGACAAATCGCAAACATCTGTCAGGGCAAC
>JAGRRF010005532.1:1871250-1883236 GCA_019097615.1 Morone chrysops
CAAATGTCATTTATTTGTGTCACTTAAAGGCCACCTTAAAGGGTAACTAAAGTCAAACATTCAGGTACAACGGGCTGTATGTGAGTTCTATTAGTTGTATAAATGTTTCAGCAACGCAGATAAAACTCATAAACGTCCTTTGTCTGCCCAACAGCGTTGGACAAACAGTGATTTTTAAGGTGGAACTTCTTATTTCAGTGTTTTGGAGAGGAGGAGACCTCTGTGGATAATTGGGCTCCCGGTAGAAACCTCCTGAACCATGATCACTGAAGGAATCCTAACCGGGAGAAGCTGACTGCAATGGTGGTGAAGACAACAACTCCCATGATTCTATGCTGCATACATGTTGTAGACATATTGTACATTTAAAGTATATTGTTGTTATTTTCATCAAATAGCCAACTGCTTTCAACTGTCCGTCACATCCAGAGATTTTCTGTGGCCCCATCTGGAGGAACCGCTGCTCAGCAGATGGAGTTGTCAAGCAATCTCAGTTCCTTTGACTTCTTGTTCATGTTGGCTTAAAACTTGAGATTGCCTTCTGAAACTTAACCTTGTAAACAGCAACAAACATGCCAAGAAGGACACGTTTCTGAGGACTCAAACAACCAACACTCAGAGGGAAAGCAGGGTACACAGGGTAGCCATCATGGGCCAGCAAACATGTACTTAAAAACAACAAGAACTCGCAAGGTGAAAGAAACAACTGGTGGAAGACAAGTTGGGCTCTCTGTGCCTTCATTGTAAGTGGCGTTTGATTTTTAACTGTGTGTGTCAGTGATGGTGAGAGGTGGATCAGAGTAGAAAGGTTCAACCAGAGAGGGCAGTGAGTGTTCAGCCTGGTGTTAAAATCACTCTTTCAGTCATGTCCCCTTAATGCCCACCCCCCTCCTTTAACTAACACTGTTTTTAATTATGTGCATATAATCCTCTGTCTCTTAAACTGAGTGAAATATTCAAACCCAGAACACCGTGTTTGTAATGACTGCACTGTTCGATCAAATGAAAAAACCCTGTGAATCATTCACACACGTGGCAAAAAAAGTGAAATAAAGTTAAAGTGTTTGTCGTGACTCCTGTTGATGGGTCTGTGGGGTTCGGGTTAATGAGGCGAATGTTCTCTGGAAGCACAGTTTGTGTTCTTGCAGTATCTGGTGTTCTCCGACAGTTAACCCGCTCTGGAAATGTTTAATTTCCAGGTGTTTGTGCTGATGAGCTGTTTCAGGTTTTCTGCCGCCTGGAATCCGGTGCTCCAGCCGCTCGGGGGTTGGAGGTTTGTGAGGGCTTCCTCACGCGTGCTCTTGCGGTTTGGACTTGCTGCAGCTATTTTAATCAAAATAAAGTGATTATGAATATGCAAATTGAGTCATTTACTAATTGCCGCAGCCAATCCCTCCTAAATTAAGCCGAAATTTGGGGAAAAACTCATTTCGAGGCAAGAATGAACAGTGATGTTGGAGGGTCAAAGGTTCAACGGCTGCTTTAGACCGCGTGTTGGTCCCCGCCGAGCGTCCTTGAGCCAGACGCCGAACCCGCCTACCCTGCAGGCCCTGCGACCTCTGACCCGTCTGCTGAAATAAAAGCCAACGGTCGATCACTATGAGCCAAATTCCTGATAAAATCATCTGGAATATTTTCACTGAAGCTAAAAAATAATATATAAAAAATATCTACAACAACCTGCTGAGTCTCTTCTAACGCGGAGCGTCCGTGCCGGCTGTTGCTGAGACTCGCTGACTGACTTTATTTACTGAGCAGTTTCTGTAATTCTGGCTGAAAACGGCAGGTTGCACACAGCGGAGGACGGCCCTGAACGGTGACTGCTTTTAATCACACACACACACACACACACACACACACACACACACACACACACACAGGGAGGCACTGAGAAACACAAGCATGTACACGTTAATATGCACAAGCAACGGGAAGCAGGCAGGGATGCTCACACACACGCACACACACACACACATTTGTTAAGCTGCCCATTCTAATAAGCTAAGCTTTACACCATTTGGTTAAATGTTTTGTTAAAGAAGAGCTACACCAGTGGAAGGAGGGGGAGGAAGGAAAGAGGGAAGGAAGGGATTGGGTGGGTGGGTGGGTGGATACAGGCAGGAGGAGATAAGGGAGGAAAAGAGGGGAGGTGGTAAGGAAAGAGGAGAGGAAGCAGTGATTTAGGTAGGAGAGAAGTTAAGAAGGAAGGTAGGAAGGAAGGAAGATAGGAGGACACAGGGAGGAGGAGATAGGGAGGAAAAGAGGGGAGGAATAGATGGTTTCGGTAGGAGAGAAATTAAGAAGGGAGGATGGAGGAAGAACTGAGACACTAGAACAGGATTCAAAGGATTAAAAAAAGAGAAAAAGATGGGAAGAAGGAGGTGATGAAGGAACGAGGAAAGAGGTGACTCAGGAGAGAGGGATGAGGTAAGAGGGGAGGAGGACTAAAAGAAATAATGATGGAATGAAGGAGGGAAAGATGGTTTTCAGATGCAGTGAAAGAATGGAGGGGTGCAGGAAGAAAGAATGAGGAAAGGAAAAAAGAGGGAGGAAGGAAGGAGGGAAGGGAGGGAGGAGGTGAGTCAGATAGGAGAGAAGAGGTAAGGGGGAGGAGGACTAAAAGAAAGAATGAAGGAAGGATAAGATGGGTTTCAGATGCAGGAAGAAGGAATGAGGAGAGGAAAAAAGGAAGAAAGAAATGAGCGAAGGAAAGGAAAGAGGGAATGGAGGTGGGAGGGATGGAGGGAAGGAAATGAAGGAGAAGGAAGGATGGAAAGGAAGAATGAAGGCTGGACAGAGGAGAGGAATGGAGGTAAAGAAGAAGGCTGGACTGTATCAGGAGGGAACGAGGAAGGAATGGGGGGAAGAAAGAGGGAGGGAAGGAGGATTGGATTCAGATGGATGAGAGGAATGGAGGTGTAAAGGAAGGAGGGAGGGAAGGAAAGCAACTGGATAAAATTGGATTGAAGGGAGAAAGTAGAGAGAGGGGAGGAGGGGAGGTACTGTATGTCACGAGATAAAGTAAAAGAGGAGTAAAAGAAAAAGAGGGATGGGGAAGAAAAGAAGGGAGGGAGAAGATTACTCAAGCAGGAGGAGAGGAACGCAGGATTAAGGGGAGAATCGAAGGGGGGAGGGGGAGGAAGGAGGTTTTGTCACGAGATGGAGTGAAAGAGGAGTAAAAGAAAGAGGAGGAAGGAAGGAGACGGGGGAGAAAAAAGGAGAGAAAGAAAGGATGGAAGGAGGGAGAAGTGTTGGGCTGGAAGGCCAAATAATGGAGCAGCTCATCTCATGGTGAATTTGAATGGAGGCTGAATTAATTTAAATCTCATCACGGCCCGCCCTCTAATACCTTATCAGTTCTGCACGGAGACAAGGGACGTAATCGCATTAGACCCGCCACTCTGCTCTACTGCGCTACACACACACACACACACACTGAACCAACACACACACACACACACTGAACCAACACACACACACACACACACACACTACCTGTGCTGGTATGTGCTCCTTTTTATACACACAAACACACACTGTGCATGTACTGCTGAGCACGCTGTCACAGTGGTGTGTGTGTGTGTGTGTGTGTGTGTGTGTGTGTGTGTGGGGGGCTTCATGCTGTGTGTGCACGTGCATTAAAACCAAAACACACACACAGCGTGAAGAAATGCCCCCATGAGTACAAACCAGCAAGACAACAGCATGCATGTAAAGACACACACACACACTAAACACACACAGCATGTAAACACACACACCCATAGGTGCTACAACACACACACACACACACACACACACCCAGCGTGGAGACACACTAACGAGTGGGTGTAAACACACACACATGCCTCCTCCACACACACACACACACACACACACACACACAGTGAGAGTGAGCCGGACCAGCGCAGCAGCCTTCCAGTTACCTTCTAGGGGAAAAGGCTCATGGGAAGTTATGCGCTCGGCTGTTGACATTGGCTGCGGCAGGACGAGTAGCTTTACAGCGCCGACTCTTCGTACTCGCTCACGCTGAAATGTACACACACACACACAGACAGACCACAGCTACGGCCAAAAACTCTCTCACACACACACACACACACACACACACTAAACAAGATGGCGGGTGAGTTATAGGCTCCACACACTAACTCACACACTCCAAACAAGATGGCTGGGAAGCTTTTTCCATCAATAAATGTGCGTTTTGTCGCTGTGACGGCGGCTGAGGGAGGGAGGCTGCCGGTCCGGGCCTCATTGGTTGTTTTGGTTTTTTCGCTTCCTGTGGATAACAGGACAAATGTACAGGATGTGACTTTGATCGCAGAAACAGTTTCAAGGATTCAGTCGGTAGCTACGGTAACCAGGTTCTGGTGTCAGGAGGTGTTTTTTTCTGGAGCTGTCTATCAATAAGGGTCTTGTATGTTCTCACTGTTATAACTTTGTTTATATGTTTTATAAATTATTTTTTTTTAAACAACATAGTTTAATAATTCCCATAAATAAAAATAATCTCATTCCAATGAATTAAACCCAGATCAGAAATGAATTGTTGAAGTAACTCACATTGTTATAGTGAACTTACATTTGTGGTGTATTTTAGGTGTTTGGGATTAAATCCAGTTTGTTCCATGGACTCCATTTATATCATTACAAACATGTTGTTGTTTTAATTCTTAATGATCCCCCAAAATGCAAAGATTTGATGTTACTCACATAAAGTAGGCTATAGTTAACAACTTAATAACAGCAGTAACAATTGGCTACCATTTTGATGATTCATTACAGTTTATCTTATGTCAGCTGTTTTGATATGTAATGTAATAATTTGCAGAGTAAAAAAAAGAGTAAATTCAACTTAAATGGTAACATTTGTATAAAGATGTCTTACTTTTTTAAGTTAAATACGTTTGGAGAAATGCTGCATAAGACTGTGATATAATAATTTATACTTATTTCAGTTCAATTAACTGAATGGAATTGGTTGGAAAGTTATTTTACCAAGTTACCTTAACAAATATTATATATTTTTCATGTTTAAATAGTTAATAAACTTAACTAAACTTAAACAGTTTACCATGTGTCTCTCTCACTGAGGATTTGGAGCCAATTCTTTTTGTCTCCTTAGAGATCTGGAGTTGTGTTTCTGGACCATATTGGTGTGTTTGTTTCCATTCCTCCTCATCAGTTGTTCCCAACCTTTTCCTTTCAGGGATCATTTATTAAACTGACCAAGTGACATATTTTATGGACATTTCATATTATATTCAAAACTGTACAATGAACCCAAACAGTGAACTCAGTAACTGCAGGAAGTTACGAGATTATTAATAAATAAGAAATAAGATTATTTCCTGTTGAGGGAACTTTTTAAACAATACTCAGTCTGTACTATTGATTTTGTACTTTTTTACAATCATACTTTGGCTTTTCTGGCTGACTGAGCATGTTGATTCACCGGTGGAGACCATAGTGTAGCTGTAGTCTATGTGCTGTGTTCTAGTGGGACCTTTTGGGCGAGTCACAGGCAATGTAAGCGATGCAACAGTCGACTTTTGTCACCGCTAGTTCTTTGACGTCAGTTTGGTGTGTCAGGGCCTAAAAAATTCTCCTCAAATCCTCCTCTTCAGAATCAAAAGAAACGCTACATCCAGAACGACCTCTTCCACTGAAGAAATGCAAGAAATACAACAGCGTTTCTTTTGAGCGACTTGACCTACAGTCGTAATAGTCTTAACCTAGATTGTACATTTACCTGCAAACCATTCTAAAAAATATATTACTATAGAGGAGAGTTCAAGGGAAACAAGAGGAAGAAAGGATTTTTTAAAATGTCAAATAAGTAACATAGGTAGAGTCTGGTATGATTCAGTGTGGACAGAGAGATGCTGAGTACGTCTGCTATGGATTAGCTTTAAATGACTTTAACAACCAGTTCGTTCAGAATGCCGTGTAATAGGAGGTGTTTACATCCAGAGGCGGACAGGGAGAAAAAGCAAGGTCGCGCCTGAACACCGCAATATTTTTCCAGCCTTTTTCTCAAACTAACTTGTACAGTACAGCTAATTGTCATTTGTTCAGAAATGTCACACCAAGCCCTGAGGAAATGGCAAAGAATTAATAGCTGCTGGCCCTGAAACAAATTACTTTAATATTGAAGGGAGAAAATAGTGATTTCATTAGAAGCAAAAGTGATGTTAATATAGTAGAATTTATTTGATGTTGACTGTCTTTATATCGAAGCCGCATCTAAAAGCATGTCGAGGTCACTCCCCAAATCGCCACTTTACCTTTGGAGCTATTTTCCCGAGCCGCTAAATATGACATGAGTGCAACAGCAGAATGAACCTCTCAAGCAAACAACTTTACCAACAACCAACAATGAGGAGGTCAAAGGTCGGAGCCTCAGTGGGCTCAGAAAACAAAGAACAACTGTTGAGAGGTTCTGTACGCTGCAGAAGCAACAGCGGGGTGAAAAAGTCATGTTGATTAAGTTTTAAGTTTCATGTAAAATTTTAATGGACAGTTGCAAATATTTGATCAGACTGAATTACAACTGCAGCTGAGAACTGAGCTGAGACACATTCAGATACATGTTTGCCTGTTAACCTCCTCTGCAAACAGGAAGTGATGAGTCAAAACTTAGTATTTATCTTATTCCTGATCATGTTGTGACATTAATCCATCCACAACGAACAAAAAGTTTGTGTTTGACAACCAATGAAAGACCGATGTCTTTTCAGATGTTTGAGTTCGAAAAACAACAGAATTTCTCTGAATTCCTCGAAGGAGGGACAAAAAAGATCCCCTTTCAATCAAAAACAGATGTTTTTACTTTCTTTATATAATCTTGTTTAGTCACAATCTCCATGTAAGACTCTTAACAACAGAACTTTCTCATTGCAGGCGTTTTTACTTATGAATCACATGTTTAGAAAAAGAAGCTACACAAATGTATGTCTTTGTAATCAACAATGGATCAAATGACGTGGAACATCAAGTGGCCAATTTACTGAACTCACAGAAAGATATTACTCAACTTTGCAACTCTACAGGGCTTTTTATCCTCATTTTATTCTTAGTGTTTCAGCACATTTACTTTCCTGATCGCAGTACTTTCATCAAACAAAGATAATTAGAGATTTTTCTATACCATTTTTCCATTCACGATATGATTCCAATACCTGAACTTTGCGTATCAGCCGATACCGAGTACCAATCTGATATAACTGCGGTCAAAATATATATTATTTTTCAACAGTTGTATCCTACTAACCCTGCAAGACTGCTATCATTGTTCTATGTTCTATTCTGTTAAACCCTTTGTAACATCTGACATTTAGCTAGCTCTGGCAAACGAAAATAAACTCTTTGGTGCTCTAAAACAGTAGTAGCCAGTAGCAGCACAGTGCACATAACCTTCCCTGGTCTGACTCTGATTGATTAGTACTTGTTGCCTTCATTGGTTTAGGTGGGTTAGGTTTTTACACGGGTAGTGAAATTGGTTGGGGCTAACAAATTTCAAAAATCAGAACCCAACCCTATGAGTGAGTGTATGTACATTATAATTGGGTTTCTTGAGTATCCTGGTTATGTGTATTTAAATAGTATGAACTGGTTTTGGGAAACATGAATATACTACCTGTAATACCCAGATAATGTGGCATGACCTGATCCTGGTTTTCTCTGTTGGTACAGAACATAGTGACTGAGATAGTGAGAAATCCAGCCGCAAGAAACTGGATACTGTTAGAATCATGTATACAGGGATATAAATAACCAGGTTTCCGATGTTGCATGTAAACAATGAGCATGTAAACACTGTCAGCTTGTTGTGTAGTGTGTCTACTCACTATTAAACTGGTGCTTTTCCAGCTATTGCTGTCGTAAAGACTACCTTTATCCGGTTTAAGTCAAGTCCAAGAACAGGACTAGTCAAAACCAAAGAGGTTTGAGTCCAAGTCAAGACTGAGTTAGAAAATAAAGAATGCTTTTGCCATAGCCAATGAAATGAGTTTCATTGGCGAACGACAAAGAACGACAAAATACTTCCACACTGGTGATTTCAGAGTAGCAAGAGGGGCTTCGATTTCGGTCGGTTGATGTGTATTTTTTAACTGGCTGCAGCCTAAAACTAGAGGAGTGTTGACGCTGCAGTTCAGCACGTGTGTGTGTTTTTGCGTCTTGGCGTACATTCTGGACGTGACATTTTGGGTGTGGCTGCATTGTCAATTCTATCTTTGACTTCGAAGTTCGAGATTGAGATGTAATTTAGATCGATTTCGATTTTAAATCAAAATCGTGACACCCCTAGTAAAGACCTGATCCTGGTTTTCCAAGCATTCTCTGTCAGTACAGAACATAGTGACTGAGATGGTGAGAAATCACGCCGCAAGAAACTGGATACTGTTAGAACCCTGTATACACGGATATAAATAACCAGCTTTCTGATGTGGTTTTCTCATGTAAACAATGAGCATGTAAACACTGGCAGCTTGTTGTGGAGTCCACTAAGACCGAGACAAAAATATTTGATCGCCTTAGCCATAGCCAATGAGATGAGTTTTGGCAGACGACTGCAAGTGATATTTATTGGTCAAAATTGGCTGATGTCAATGACCGTTCTCAATGGATTTTGAATTAAACAAATACCCGATTGCTGAACAAGCGTGCCTTATCATTGGTTTTGTTTTTAAGGAGAACAACATATTTATAGCAGGACTCAGTCAAGACCAAGTATAATATTTGGCGAGACCAATGGCCAAGTCTGAGTGCAAATACCAACGAGGCAATGCAAAGTCAGAGACAATAGAAAAAACGTCTTGAATCCGGACTCGAGTTATCATTTTGCAATCAAAATCTAAAGGTTTTTACAAGCCATAACTCTGTTTCCCTGGTAACACCTGAGCTACCCAGGCATGTCATGAGTCCCCAAATCAACTGGGGACTCCACTCAGTGTTGTGAGATATATTCATGAGATGTTCAGATTTTGTTTTCATTCAATTTATCTCAGCACATTAATTTAGAACAGTGAACAGACAATTTCACTGGAACTACTTAGTAGGTGTCCTACATCAGGAATTAATGAACACCCTGCAGCCAATCAGAATCGAGTATTCACCCAGACCGTGTTATAAATGTTTTTCTATCGTCTTCTGTTTTACACCAAAATCTCATTTCTCTCTAAAATTGATCTCCAGAAGTTGGAAATAACACATACTGATTGTTATTATCACATAATTCTCACAGTTTTTTAACTATGTTTTATGGGGGAGTTTTTCATTGTCACATTAAAGCTCTTGGACTAGGTTAACCCATGTGAATCCATCTGAGATGTTTTAAGTAATATTAAGGTTTATAATTGACTTGACATTAATGATCAATAAAACTGTCTGCACCGACTAAACATCATGTTTCTATTGGTAAAAAATGATGTTCTCAAATTACTGTTTCACTTGGAATTTAAGTAGTAAATTCCTGTGGCAGCATCATTTAAAACGCATAAGACGACACATATTTCAGGATTACTGCACTGGCTCAAGTGTAAAAAACAGTTTCCAAGAAAGAGAGAGAAGAAAAAGAAGCACACGTCTCAAAGCTGGCAGGTGAGGATATTTTGAGGTTGGAAAATTTTCATCGAAACCAGATGAACTTTCGAAGGTCTTATGCAACGAGACGGACTGCTGTTTACTGTATGTGGGAGTGCAAAAACCACAAATTCTTCCTCGAGTCTGTCGAATCATGTACAGCAACACACACACACACAAACACAGAGTGAAATACATGTGCATGACCTAATGAACCAGCCAATAATGAGTGTGTACAAGTTCGTCAAACTGTGTGGTTTTTCACTGCGGTTTATTCTCCATCCAAAAAAGCTGCTGGCAGGCATCTGTGCATTTGAACAGCGGACACACGTCAGCGCGCCTGATGTGGTTCAATTACAAATGTTTTTTAAGAAATCTCATCGTTTTCTAAAGATGCGCTGCAGTCGAGTCAGAATGAGCTTTTCTGGGAGGTCATGTCTGTGTGTTTAAAAAGACATCTTTTAAGAGGAGAGTATGTCTTTGTGTGAGAATAAATACTAAAATTTTTCAGTGAATGCCACAAGTTATTGAAGATTCATTTAATCATTTCTTTCTATAAAGAAAGGGCACTGCCTATTTGATTTGAAATCTGGCCACAAGCAAAACATTTATGTCGATGAAAAGGACTTGATTTGGCTCAGAAATGTCATTAAATGTCTTTTTAATTGCCAGAAAATGGAACTTCTTCTTCTTCACTCTGTCCAGACATCTGTCTTCCTACCATGTTAACCAATTATAATTTTGTTATGAAAAATAAAAGTAAGGTTGAAATACACAGTTTAATAAAATTAATCATCATTATATGGTTCAGTGTGGTTGAATGTCTGACATGTGACTCCAAATGCTTTGTCATCTTTGCTGGAGATTAAACATGTGGAAAATTACAGATTATAGCTTGTGAAGGCTTTGATTAATGATTGGTGAGGGGTGGTCTTTGGGTCAGTATAATCACCGATATGAAACACACACACGAAGGTAGAGCCTGAATGTGACTGTTGCTACCAATTAACAGAAAATGTAAGAAGGAAATTTCAGCTGAGTTTTGCTCCTCGAGAGCCCGTTCCTTCCTTTCTTTGCTGAGCTTTAACTGTTTATTATTTGTATATGCTGGATATTGAGATGATTGGCTCATGCTGTTTTCGTAATTGTGATCATCTGCCAGCAAACAGCCCAATAATCTAATAACTGTGTTTTACTACATATAGTCTATGAAATCTGGTGTCACAGACCTACTTTAAGATTAAAATCGATAAACTCATCCGCTGATAAAGACGCCGATTGACATTTGATGAAACATTGATGAAACATTATTAATGAGTGAGTTACCAAGTCAACGGTCTCTGTCTGCCACAAAGCTGCTCCTGAAATTTAGCACTAGCTAGGTTTCTTCACAAGTCACAAAAATGGAAGCGTTTTTAAAAAGAACCAACCCATTTTGTTTTCTTTGTGTTTGCCCCACTATTGTCGATGGATTTTTGAAGACATCTAGCAAAAAGGGGGGCCCGGGTTGTAAGATAATGCAGTTTTAGGCCTTGGCATGGAAAACTTTGGGGACCTGCTGGTATAGACATAAATGGAATAACAAAATCCTAACAGACTGAGAGACTACATCTTATTAAATACGGGTCCTGATGTATATCAACTGACACCAAAGTGTTGTAAGCCGAAGTATTAGCACCCTCTAATGGTCATATGAATTAGTCAAGTGCAGGGATGTCACAATACCAGAAATTTAGTAGTTGATGCAAATACCAGAGAAATTGTATGATTCGTGATACCCAATGAGATACCACGGTAAAAAAGAGAGTTGACGACGGCTGCACTGTGCACGAAATCACCTGTACAGGTGCACTTCTCCCTATGTCAGTTAACTAGAAAATTTGTAGGTGTACGTGCTGCCCCCATCAGGTCCAGAAGAATTGCATCCTCGGTATCTTCGGTAAAGAATATGGGTGGGTTTAAATATCAATTCATCAATGCATTGCAATATATTTTTTCCCAATTCAACATCGATTAAATCCTCTGAATCGATTCAAGCCCCTGGCCAGTGGGGGCACGGTGAGCAACACCTTTGTGTGATTTGCGTTGTACGGACGGAGGCCGCACTCGACCACAACATGGCAACGAAGCAGGTAGCAGCAGTGTTAAACCAGCGCCTTCAACTTTAAAAGCAGACGTTTGGAGTCATTTTGGATTCCAGCGTAAACCCGGAACACAGGAAATAGACAAAAGAAAGGTAGTGTGTAAGCTGTGCCAGGCAGTACTAAAATACTACAATAACACTACAACTTTGCGCAACCACTTAAACCGACACCGTGCAGATGCTCTGCAGCAACCCGCGGCTAAACCTGTGGATTCAAAACAGACACAACTCGACAGATCCTTCCTTTGCAAACTG
>JAGRRF010005532.1:1892373-1914375 GCA_019097615.1 Morone chrysops
TAATCTCCCGTTGCCATAAACAAACACAAACCGTTCGAAGAAGCAGACAGAGAGACCACTGTGTGTCGGCGTAACTTCTTGTCATCTAACATCCTGTTAATTCCTGCGACGGCGTCAAACAAAACTCCCCTTGCCACACACACACACTCACACACACACACACACACTCACAGGCCTCGGACAGAGATGAGCAGAAGACGAGCTAATGCTGCACAGATGTAGGGGTGATCGGAGGCCTTTTCTTGCACTGATGTTAGCTCAAAGACTGACGTATCTGCTCTGCAGTAAATATCAGATATCAGTCAGCGGAGGTTTGATATGATGGAGGATTCCCCCCAAACAGAGTGTCTGACTGGATATTAGATTCTTCACTCGTGTTTTCTGGAAACCGGCTGTCGTCCTGGTAGCCGTTAGCTCGGTCTCCACAACTACAGCCTGGATTAAACCTAAGCAGCCAAAGCCCCAACCCTCCGCCAAGTTAGCATCTGTTCCACCAGCATCTGCAACTCAATGGGTTTTCTCATTTGCTTCTTCAACTGGTCTTTCTGTAAAGCGTGAGTCATGTTCCCAGAGGTTTCGCTGCATGTTTTGTCAACAGCTGAAGCTCCAATGAGGCTTTGATAATCGCTGATGCTAAAAGAATTCATCCAGCAAAACCTATTCCAAGTGTTCACGTTATTCCGAGAACCCATTTTCTTGTAGCCAAACCAGAAAACTAATCTGAACTAAAAGTGATAAAGTTTCACATTTATAGCAGTTCGTAAGTGAAACTACATACAAACGGTGCATAGCTCCTTTTTAATTAGTGAAATCAACTGTTTTACTCTTAATGTTGGTTTTGTAGCTAGTTTCTAATCGTAGTTCGTAATTTAACCAAGTGGAAGAAATCATAGTTTCCAACACAGATTCTTTAAACTTGGAGGCTGATGTTAACGCTCAGCTGTTCGTAATTCAATCCTTACTGTAGGACGTGACGTGGAACAAGACGCACAGAATATTATGTTGTTAAACGCTAACAAACTTAATAAACGAAACTGTGAGCAGGAAATATTTCATTTTATACTGAACGATTACAATTATTAAGAGATACTTGATAATAAATTTACAGTCGATTAGGACTGCAAAGAAAAATCTATCTACAAAACATCACAAAATAATGAAAATAAGATGATGAGTGTCAGCAGCACACACACAAATGCCTATTGACCAAAACAATGGTCGACTTTCTGGTTGTCTGTTCAATCACTGCTAATCTTCCCGCTGTGCTGTCACCACAAGGTTGAGCTGAACCCGCCGACCCAGGAGGAAGTGGAAGATATCAAAGTTTCTGTACATGCACCGCTGCTCTGCTCTAACTCTTCACGCACCCCTAGGGAAGAATTACTTGGAGAGAATCAAGATGTTGTTACAGAGAAAACAGGCTCTGGCCTCTCAGAGAAGATTAACAAGTGTAATGCTGTACAGATGTAGGCTTGGTGCAACTCCCACCCTCTGCACTGCTCTGCAAATTTCTCTGGAGATGTAACATACAAACACTAAGAAATCAATTAGTTTGTACAGAAGTTTGTTCATCAACCAGGCTTAACTAGTTCTACTGCTGCTGGTGGTTTACTACATTTCCCAGAGTCCCTTTCATCAAACGTGTGCCTCAACTCTTTGCTTTTGTTGGTTTTCTCCCTGCAACAAATTTCAGTTTGAAAGCCAGATTTTTAAACTCAATAACCTCACTGTTCATGAAGACCAGATCACAATGGTTTAAATTTTCAACTATTACATACAGGTGTGAAGTTTGGGTGTCCACAAACTTTGGGCCATATATATTTGGCCATTAGGTCATGTATTTGAAATCTGCGGCCACTAGATGTCGCACTAGAGCACCAGCATCTCAGACCAAAACAATTGAGGCTACGGCCCACCAGACTCCATTGACAAAGCCAGGAATTTCACCCCGTAAATAATCCTAAACCACTGGACAGAAACAAAATAAAATACCAGTCCGGCAATCAGCAGCGCTGGTTTGGTGGAAATAAACCTTTAACCCTCTAAAAGCTCCGACAGGCGGCCTTCTTTTGCATTACCCTGTTTAAATCAATCTAAAATAAAAACTATAACAGCGAGACCATTCATTCTTTTTTGCAGCAGCAAGCTAAGGCTCCAGTCGTTAACATCATCATGGTGCACGCTCTGGGTGATAAACCAGCTGATCGCCACGGGTGGAGAAGAGCGGAGGGGAGAAAATGAAAGTAAAATATCTCAACAAGTCAAACAATTATAATCAATTATTATGCTTTATATTATATATTTATTTTATATAACCTTTAGCTTAGGTTGCACAGATTTTAGGGATGTGAATCATTTCAAGCTATTCAACAGACACAATAAGACCTCACAATAAGCTTAAATACACGTAGGCACTGGTGGACCATTTCTAGAGTTGAAAGTGAAATTATACACAAAACGGGCAACTATGATGGCAATTTAAGCTAATCCTTAGGAAGTAAAAGTGCTTGTTTTTGCCACTGACAGGCTGCAATAATGTTTTAAATCTTATATATATGTAAATATATATATAACCTTTAAGCACTGTGACACACACTAGAAAGAATCACCCGTTCAATCTAATGTTTTATACTGTTATACTGAAATAATCTTCCGCCATCAATTAATCAGATTGTAGTATTGTTTCTGTACCAGATTGGAGAAACCTTTGAGATATGCAAACACAATTTTTGCATAAAGGTTCTCAGGCAGTCGTACAAAAACATTGCTGGAATTTAATCATCTAAAACTGGCATAATTTTATGTAAATTAGGAGCTATGTGATCAAATAATAAGAAAACAATCTAACAAACTGATCGGACGGTCAATGAAAGCTTTAGGCACTTGAGACTTTCTGACTCTATCCAATACATTTGGTTGGTTATCCACAGCAAGAATAAATATACGTCAAACAGCTAAAATGGCCCAAACATGTGAAGCACGCTGCCAACAGTTGTGTAACAGTGTTCAGGGTGGATTTCTGCTTCAGGCATACACACAAATTCTTGGTCCAGGTCCGGATGTTTCTGTTGTTTCGACCCCTGAGGAGGATTTTTGTGGAAAAAATTCATGCAGGACTAATGCAAAATAGACTCACAAAGGGGGGGAATCAACAAGCATAATATTGTACAGATGGAGCCACGGTCCAAGTCCCACTTGTCTGTGCTCTCTACACTGATATTGTTTCGTGCTCCGAGAGGAAAACCAAGCGAGCAGGAGGAGGGTCGCCTTCAGTGTCGACTCAAACAAGCTCCAATCTTCACATGATTATACAACAGGAACAAAATACATATAACACTGCTTTGAAAAAGGTGTTGAACTGGCATCAGGAGGAAAGCATCGTTCTCACAAACAACAGATACAAAAGAAAAATCAAGTAAAGCTGCTATGGCTGCTCTGCCGTTTTTGTCTCTTTCTCTCTCTTACACCACCTCGGTCAGCGGGGAATTGTTTGGAAAATCCTGCAGTACAAATGGATTGTTGGAGCATTCAGTTTAAATCAGAGTCTCTCTGCTCCTCCCATCCTCTTTCTCCCATCTTCGACCTCCTCAACCCTTCTCTGTCCTCATTACCCGTCTCCAGTCTCTCAGCGGGACAGCTCAGGTTTCAGAAAGCCAAATTTAACCGTTCTAAAAAAGACCTTTTTGGACAATGCTTGGAGTCGAAATACAGTGACAGAGAAGCAGAACAAACTGTCCATGCAAATCATAGTACGCCTGTACAGTTTGTTCTGTAAACTGAGGGGGATGTCATTAGTTTTGCAGGTATTGTCATAAACCGAATGTCTGACCGGACGATGGAATTAGATAAGAAGTCGGGGATTCATCCTCTGGGGACCATGAATGTCCGTATGAGATCACAAGATATTTCAGTCTGGTCCAAAGTGGTGGGCCAACCATAAAACTGACACTGCCATCTGCCGACCGCTATGCAAAGACGCCCACAAGACACACAGCAACATGATATGGTGACGTTGAAAAAGGTTTAAGTACATACAAATATCCTGAGGCTCGTTAGGGACAGTCTCGCAACATCGATCACAGACAGAAGCGCAGAGTTGTTTTCTACGCCTGAGCCCAACTCACGATTCCATACAGTTCAAGATAAGATTTTCTCATGAGATTAAAAGTAAATTATGACTGAAAAAGATTTCTTTTTTTGTTATTTCATCCATGTTTTTGTGCCTTCATACAGCTACAAATGCATGAGACGTAGGACGTCAAACAAGCAAATTTAAAAGTTCAGCGTTTTGTAATTGTATTGTAAACCTGGCTTGTGAATTGAGGGATACTGAGTAGCACTATGTGACACTTTCCTTTCTTAAAAAACATGACTAAAGCATACCCTGCTTTATGGTCTATTTTACTCTAAATGGGACCATCAGCTACTAAATGGACATCATGCTGTATGGAAGAAGACTGAAACTAGAGACTGAGACGAGAAACTCATCAGTAAACGGTTTACTGAGCTCATACATCAAGTGAGAAGTCGGGTCTTTGCCATTACAGTCAACAGAATCTGATTTATTTTCGTAATGGAGTCGCCCCTGCTGGCCAATAGAAAGAATGCAGGTTTAGGACACAGATACACTGGAAATGGATGTCGTGCTAGTACAGTGGCAACAGGGAAATATAACGGCGCTATCAGAGGTGAGCAGGTAATTTATGTCCTAACACTGCATGAATGAGTTCAGGTTGAATGAATTAATGATAAACAGACAATGAGCTTGGGGACAAACAAGGAACATATTGTTCCACCACGAGCCTCCAGAGTAGCTTGGTGTTCTGATGACGGTGGTGGAGAGCGTTGTCTAACCGAAATGTCCCACAGGTGTTCAGTTGGGTTGAGATCTGACTGTGAAGACATCATTTTCACACTCATTAAACCATTCATTGATGCCCCGTATGGAACCATCTGCATTTTGCATGTTTCTTCAATCATTTATTCAAGGCTTTTCCTTTAATTTGACACCCATCTATTCTGGAGATATTTGTGCTATCTCCTGCTGTTGTTAAGAAACCATAAACAGGCAGAATATGAAAAAAAAGAAGAGCAGGAAATTAAATATTTGGGGACATAAAGCCCATCTGTGTTCAGTAAAGCAGACAGGAAGCAGATTGTGCTTATAACTCTGTTCTGGATTAATCAAAGTGGACATAAAGAGGAAAGAAGCCTCCAATAACACGGTGAAAAACAACATCTCTAAAGACCAAATTTAAATGGCTGTGTTCATTTAAAATTGAGACAGTAAAGTATATAAAGTACCTGTAGGTATTGTCTAAATGCCTCCCTGCTGCTGCAGCCTCCCTCTGAGAAAGCAGAAACGCTGCAGTTCGATCTGCAGTGCAAATGCAGGTTGGGGAATCCTCCATAATGTTTACCGAGTTTACCGACTTGGCTGACGGCTGTGTTTTCTTATCCTCTAACAGAGAGGGTGATTTGACTGATGCTCGTAACAGATTGCATCACAGCAGGAGACGAACTAAAACGGTTTACGCACCGCGGCTCTCCCTAAACTGTCTAACAGTGGCAGCGCTCCACCTTGTAAATTTGGAATAGTAATTTTAGAAATTTCCCAGCAGTCTATCTCCAATTGGCCTTCACTGGGAGTACTGTTTGATATCAGTGAAGTATCGCAGCGTACCACCTCTGAACAGCAGAAATATGATCTCAGCTCTGTGAAACCAAACACTCTCACTACACTTTTCAGGAAAAACACCTGAGCCACATTAAAATCTGTTTTTATTCATAACCCAGTTACCACACCAAGGTTCCTTTTCCTCACTCACTCAATGTTGTTAACACCTTAACATATCTGCACACATGTTTTTCCAGTGTGTGCGCTGCTGTGACATGTGACCCATGCTGACACCGCAAACACAAAGGCGTTTCTGTAAACACGAAAATATCATGACAAATGACAAAATGTTCCAATTCTTTTGGTGTTATATCAGCATAGAGCCAAGTGGAAATCGCAAAATATCAATATAACCTTTTTTATAATTACTATCACTACAGGTAAACTTCGATTTTCTTACTATAATTTCTCTGAATATTGTCCTTTCACTGTGCAGCTGTACCAAACAGTCGCTTTTCATTGGTTGCTGGAGCTTTATGCAGTACTGAGAGGAAGACTGGAGGCTTTACTCCGGCTTAAAGAGTACTTCCTCTTCCTCTGCGTGTTATTCGAGTTGAAAAAATAATAATGTCGTGCCCCTAATGGCCGATGGGTTTAAGGCGCTGAACATTAATTAATAGCAACCTCCACATGAGTCCAGCTTTGCATGAGACTGTGGGAGACCCTGAGCAGCTCCTTCAGCGACACACTGCTGCAGTTTGTTGTCTCTGTAGCATCAGCCAACACTTATATGCACATTGTTAAGATTATATTATACCCATTGTATATTTATAGCCTGTATTAACTTTAAATGATGTTCATTTCTTTTTTATCCTGTTGAATTATATTTATTTCTACACTGTGCCACTACCACCTGCTGTGATCTGTGCAATGTTCCATATCTGTACATAAAAAGCTGTATATAGTGCACATATTATTCTTATTTAGATTTTTATTTTTATTTAATGTGTTTAATGTGTGACCACAGACCATAATGTCTCCTGTTTGAGTCCAGCTTTGGTTGGACTTTGGTTGCATGTCATTGCCTGAACCTCTCTCAGCTGTCTGGTTAAATGGTTCTTTATCAAGGAACTTAAACATGATTATAAGGTTAATGCATTAAAGGCTTCATTCAAGATTTTACATCTAGGCAACTTTTAGGCCCTTGAATGGATTTAACAGGATCCTACATTTCCTATAATGCAACTCAATGGCATCTTTTGTTCGACGGGTCTATGTGTTGCAAACTCCACATCCATAGTTTATAATGCACACTTTATGTTTAAGATTTTAAGTCTACAATAACAAATGATTAATTACCATTATTATGTAAAGCACAAAAGAATGTATAGGAATGCAGCAAATAGCAACTTTCTTTAACTTCATTGTGTCTCCACAACTTCTGAAACCAGCATCCTCGAAAAGTCACTACCAAACTTCTTTCCCCCACTTTCTGAAATTATCTGCCAATTTCAACCAATTTTAAACCAAATTTCAGCCACAGTCTCGAGTGATTTCAGACAAATGCGCCTAAAAACTCAACACTTTGGTGATCATTAGCAGAAGGGCTGAACGTGGGTCATTTGAGTGCATTCGTCTGCCGCAATCAGCTTGTTTCCCTTCTCCATTTTGAACACAGCAAACCACATTTTCTTCAGTTTCTTCCAACTGTAATTGGATTAGTTACCTTTAAAATCTCCATTTCTGCTGTCACTTAAGTCCTTAAAAACATGTAAAATCTGCACCTTTCTAACCCTCCCACCCCCCCAAAAAATAATCAATTTGAGAATGTTTTATTTTTTATTTTTGAGGAATATCTCTTGAGTGGCACTTAGCAAAATTGAACAAATGCGTGGGCGGGTGATTTGGGGGGGCGGGAGGGGGCTGTGAGGCGGATCCCCCTTCCAGACTAAAACAGTCCAACACTCATTACTCTGAAAAACACTTGACTTCATCATGGCCTCAATTACGTGGTGCTGGATAAACTCCAGTGTTACTGAGCTGTTTTCGCCAAGCGGAGGGGGGTCGGTGTTAAAAATCCCAAAACTGTCTTCTGGAAGCGGAGTGATTTACTGCAGCTTAAATCCTGACCTCCTTATCTTTTATGGACGGGGTTCGTCAGTGTGTTTGCTCCCGGGAGAGTCCCACAAGGAGCCACTGTAAACCTTCAGAGAATTCAAGTTGACTAAAGTTTGAAAACCGGCAGATTTTTTAGATCAGGGGAGACTTAAATCTAAGAAAAATAACAACAAACTGAGGGGAAATAGATTCATGATGTTAAGGAGAAGGTTCACAAACCTCTATGAAGAATTAATTACCTGAAACAATCTAAAATATTTGATTCGAGTACAAGTAACTCAAGTATTTATTGTATAAATAATAATTAAGGTAACTTAAATTAAGTTAATTGTACCAATTTCATTCACTTAACCAAGCTTAAAACTAGTAAACTAAACTAGAATTTATTTGAATAAAGTCAGACAATATACAATATATACAACATATAATGCGTCTTCATCATACAAATGTTATCACTTAAACTGAATTTACTCCGTTTTCTTCCACTAAAGCAAATTTTGACATTACCTGTCAAAAGAGCTGACTTTAAATAAAATAAGTCAATGAAACAAACTAATTAAATTACTGCACAAAGTGCACTGAAAACAACAGTTATTACTTCAATAGTTCACTCTTGAGTTGGGTTTAATTAATGTGAATAAGTGATTATGATGTTTTCTAACTGGAGTGCTAAAGAAAGTGTTTTTCTGCTTCCTAACTTATTTAATTTTATTTATTGTACCTTTATTTCTCAACAGGAAGTCCCATTAAGATCAAGAATCTTTCAACAATGTTGCTGAAGAGCCACGTTTTAATTATCCCACAAGAAGAAAGAGGAAGCTAGATTATTTCTTATTTCTGTAAACAGATAATATCTTGCCTATTTAGGCTTAATAAATATTACAGGCCTCTGGGTGATGGGTTATGAAGTATTTAGTGAATACTTTATACCCCATCACCCAGAGACTAACTTTAATGAAGCACAGCACAAAACTCTGGCACTAAGAAACCAATAACACTTTCACAAAGTTCAACCAACTCAGTCCACAGTCTTTATAGAGCTCCGACTTTATAGAGGTGTGATAATGAATCGCCCTGTACTGCACTGACCCTTACTCATAATCATGTTTAGTTTCCTTATTAAAGACTGCATACTTTATGAGTTTCAGTCCAACAGACTTGTGTTTGTACAGAGTTGTGGGTAACGACGGAGGCACAAACAAACTCAAAGTGATAATTGATGCACCACATTTAATTTGATGGCACACTGCATCAGATTTGAAATGCTAACACCATAGCACCATCAATACTCAGGGGAAAAAAAGTTTCTATTCATATGTAGGCAGGCACAAGTTTGTATTCTTTAGATATCCCTTATTCATTTTCTCAACATTTCTATTGGATTAATCTATAACAGCAACCTGGGGGTCGCCAAACATTTGGGGGTCGTGAGGAAGACAACTTTTCTTTTTTAAACATACAGGTCGACATCTCAGGTTTTTGTTCAGTTCTGTGTAATGTAATGCAATATGTTATTTTAACTTTATTGTTGAAATGGATTAAATCGAAATACACAAACTAAATATTTTTAGGTTAAAAAGATTGTTGAGCTTTTACCAATAATTTTAAGTGACACCAACTTAGTTTTGTAAGTTACAGGAACCTTCCTGATTAAGTACTTTTTACTGGGTATTTTGTTTTCACAGTACAAATAAATAAATAAATGACAAAATTAAGTCAGTGTCACTTAAAATTACTTTTTTTAAACTTACAAAATTGAGTTTGTTTTACTTAAAATAATGTATTCACAGAGCCTTCGCTCTCAGTACGTAGTTAAAACAAACCAAGATGGTCAAGTTTTAGGGAGAACACTGAATTTGTCAAGAAAGAAGCCTGTTAAGAATGTATGATTGTTAAACATAAAAAAAAAATAAAAAAAAACATTATACAGATTGTTGTATAAAAGTTACTAGAAATATCAGAAAAGGCTGAAATAATCTGCTCAAAATTCATTCAAATCACAAACTTCCTGCAGTTATTATGTTCACTGTTTGTGTTCACTGTACAGTTTATTGTCTGTCCTCTACTGTGATCGTCATGCACTGAATATAATATGAAATATACAAAAAATATGTCAGTCAGTTTACTCAGTGATAGAAAAGGGTCCCTTATGGAAAAAGGTTGGGGACCACAGGTCTATAAATAAGGCAGGAAGGCAACTGTTCTTGTGAATTTCTTCTTTTATCTATGTATTTGTTCAGTATTATTAATATTAATAATGTATTTCTTCAATAAACCTAAGCTTTTTTACTCGTTTTAGCACTTTCCAAACAGGTACTGCAGCTGCAGAAAGAACAGCTTTTTGTCACATGGTCCTCAAAATTGAAACAAGGTCGCAGCAGGAAGGCAGGTCAAGGCGGCTCGATGTGCCTCATGATGCTTTTTGTGCACAATCGGCCATTGAAAACAACAGGGGAGGTTCGAAGTGTGCACGTCAGGTGCTTTCAGTGCGATTGGGCCTTGAGTTCCAGCGGTACTGAGGCTGCTGGAGACCAAACGGTAAAAAAACTCTATTAGATCTTTGAGATAATAATCGTATTTTCACCTTGAAGTGTAAATGTGTAGGCAACACCTGTGAGAGAGTTCACATCTGAAGCCATATGTGTCGAGGAGTGTTACATTTTAATTACAAAAATAGTTAATAATTACTCTAATAAAGAGTCAAAATACCAACTTTAAAAAGAAGCTGAATTGTCACTCTAGGGTAAGCAGCTATACGCACGTTTAATGTGCTGAAATTCACTCAGATTGTGTTAATTTGTGTAGAAATTCAGGATCTGGATACTTTGCAAAGGAAGGAATTTTGGATGAAATATTTCTCAACTGAGAACACCCACAACATTTCGCAGCAGAGGGAAGAGAAACAGACAACCTAAAAGTTAAAAACTTAACGCCCGAGATCTCAGAAGAAGAGCTGCAATCACACACAACCACCAAGCAAAACAAGTGAATCACCACGAGTGAAATGTCTCCGGCTCCAACCGGCCACCGCAGCCGCTCGCTCCGGTGCAGGTGTGTTGGTGGTGCACCAAAAAAAATAAAAAATAAAAAACCCAAAGGACTCGAGTGTTGTGGTGTGAAGTTCAGCAGCAGCGAGGTTTCATACAACAGCTCAGCGAGAGGCGAGCAGCGAGCAGCAATCTGCCCGGCCACACTGACTGCCCACACACACACCTCCTCCACAGGTGTGTGTGTGTGTGTGTGTGTGTGTGTGTGTGTGTGTGTGTGTGTGTGGATTTTTAGGGTGAGTCATTCTCTCCCACGTAGTCGATACCTCCACCAGCGGTTGTGGAGATCCCATCAGCCCCCGTACAGTACCGCTCCTCACACTCCCACCGCTGGTTAAGATCCCTGCTCGCTTCCTGCCGCCGCTCAGATTTAAGACTAAAGCAGCAGCATTTGGAGGTAGCAGATGGCGGTTTTATTAACAACAACATGATCAGAGAGCGACAACGTTAGGGCATCACACTAATCGTGCTGTCTTTGTTTTTCACAATTAATAACGACGTACCAGCAATATTCAGAAATTCAGATCTGCTGTAGCTGAAATGTTGATGTGATGTGCAATTAAATATTTTGATTCTTCGCATAATTAAGACTAATAATCTCATTCACAATAGGTATTAAAATAGCTGCAAGCCAGAACTGTGCAGCCATAAATACAGTGATATATCTCAGTGGTGATAAAGCCTCAAATCTGCAAAAACTAAGCTTTCCAGGAAAGGAGAAAACAGCCTTATCTTCTCTTAATACCCATTCATTTTTTTAGATGGTTTCAAAGGCCTGAGGGTCATGAAACTCACTCAGCATGAAAACAACCAAGGAACTCTCCGTGCAAGTACGAAGAGGGCAAAAACCCACCAAATTATCAGGTGCAGAGTTGTTTCTGCAACCCCAGCAATCCGCCATTTGGTGGATGCTTTCATTCGCTGGTGCTTCATAGCACCTTCGATGCAAATATTTTTAGCTGGGATGACCCATGTGCAAACTGCACCCATCACCTTGGCAGTGTTAGCATGGCGCTCCACCCCTTGAGCTTCACAGAGCCCATTCAATAAAGCAGAAGGGCTGTGAAAATAAACCTTCCCGAGCACCCAGTGGGGCTGGCAGCGGCCTGCAGGCTGGCTGGAGCCCAGGAAAACGCTGAAAAAGCTGACTGGACAGCAGCCAAACGCTGGTACATTTTGGCTTTGGATGGTCAGGTTTTCTGCGCTAGCGAGCCCCTTAGACTGGTGACTGTGATTTGGTGCTGGTGCTGCAGTGGAAAGATCTTATATACAGGCGAGAAATGGTAAAAGTTACTGATGGGTTCAGAGACGCACACAAGCAAAATAAATACAATATTTTCAACACTGTTTGGTTTTAGGAAGCACTTCTACAAAATCTACACACATTTTAAACTCTGGAGCTGTGGCATGAGTTAGTATTCAATTATTCTGGATAGGTTCTAATATTATCCAAACTGCTTGTTTACAGAGAATCACACTATCAGTGCAGAGCAGCAAGAACTGCACAAGTAAACAGAGAAGCTACTATGAGGCAAACCACATCCAAATTCAACACTGATACAAAAATGTCATCATCCAATGGCACAAAGCAGCAATTTCCATTACATAGGGTTCTCAAAGTGGCATTAAGTCCCTCATTCACTCCGTAACGGATGAGGAGGAGGACAGACGGTGCCCACATATCTAGGCGTGTTGACGCTTTCGTAAAGTTTGGGCGTTGCAGAAAGTATAAATAGAGCTTTACTCGAGAGAGAGAGACTCGAGATGTTTTGGCTTCACTTTTGGAGAGCTGTCGCGTTGTCCATCTTTATACATGTCGATGGTTCCATGCTTGTTTTCCTGCGAGCCACTATTTGGTGAATAGTTATCACAGACTGGGCGTAGAGTAATCTGAACAGCACCGTTGGTATTCGTAGCTAGTAGAAGCCAGAGGGCAGAAAAATGTGAAAATAGCATCTGTGTCATCAGCCTGAAGTTGATGGAGGGACACTGGGTTGCTCACTGCCATATTTGTGAGCTATTTGGAGCCATAAAATCTTAATTTGGACAAGCGATGGATGGAGCTGAAAAAAACATGTTTCTTTTCATATTTTATTGTATTTTCAGACGAGATGTTCAGACTTGCAGCAAAGGGTACAAACATGCTGGCTAAATGCTGGATAAAATTTAATAAATAGGTAACATTTTACAAAATAAATAGACACAAGGGATAAAGAGAGACCAATCATCAATACTGAGGCAACAATTGCACCTTAAATAAAAGCCAGGACTAAAAGATATTCAGTGATTTCTCTCCAAACACATTATACATGTCAGTCAATAATTATTAAAAACATTATAAAAAACGGAACTATTTAGTATTGAATTGTGGAGTTAAACCGTTAAACTGTCTTTGGTTTTGGGTTCAGGACTTTTTGGGGGCAGAGCTAAAAGTATGGCTGGATGACGCATTGCAGCCATAACGGTATAATCCGTAACGGTGGTTCTCCCGCTTGATCTTCAGTTATATCAACTGTTTCTGTTTTGTTATTAGCCACGGCCTTTGCAAGCTAAAGTACGCCTTCAACATCCCGCAAATGCATCTTCCCTGGATGTTAAAGTACGTAGCCGGAGAGGTGAGGACCGCCACCAGCACTCGCCTCTGCAGTGATCATTTTACTTTCACCAACTTTCAGCGGACGCAGCTGGGACCGTCTCCCTGATGGGGTCATATTAATAACTGAATTGACGCCAAATGAGCCTATTTCACTGACTTCCTCTAAAGACGGTTCACTGCCGCTGTATTGATCTCCTGCTCAGTCACGTGGCTTCAGCTAATCAATTTCTATTTTCTGCATTTTCCTAATGAACTCTTCCTGTAAAGACGTTTCTCATGAACTCATCTGAAGTCAGATTTACATGTCAGACTTTACTGAATGAATCTAGTGTCAATCGTCAGCAAGCTAATTTGGGTCAGCTGACTGATACAAATACTCTGGACCTCCGTGGCAGCTCCAGATGTGGTTACCAAAACTTAACACAAACTGACTGACTGCCTCGACTGAAACAAGCTTTGTTGAAAAGTTCCCCCGAATGTGTGCTCTCCTAAATCACACAATCGTCTAACGTAGCAGCAGCCTCTGTGGCAGCTCGGACTACAAAGGCGGTTTAGTTCGGTGCTGCGGGGGCACCGGAGGCTGTGGACGCTGGCATGTTTAAACTGTTACTGCATGAACCTGCTGAACTGAGCATGTTGGTTCCAGCTCAGGAGGGATCCACACCTCACACACACGCTCTACCTGATTCAAAACCCATCTCGGACTCTCTTCTTTCCGTCTGGCTCGGACTGTTTATACAGTTTGAAGTATGTGTCTCTTCCATTAGTCTTCTTTCTGCTGCTCTTTTCCTCAAGTATCAAATCCTCCTCTCTCTTCTCTTAACTCTGCTTCTCAATTTTGTTCTTCCTGCTGTTGGCTCATTTGATACTTCGCTCTCAAATGTGATTTTTCCTCTTGCTCTCCCTCAAACCTGCTCTTCCTCACTCCATCTACACTTTTTTTTTAAATCTACAAAAGCCAATCTGCAGAAAACTGGACCTGTGTTTTGAATTTTGGGAATGAAATGTCACATCTCTCAAAGTGTCTCTGTGACTTTTTCCCGGAGCCACTTTCTATACAAAAGGATGTCTCAGGCTTCATCCCAAAACCTCTCAGTCTTCGAGGTGTGACTCTCTCACCCTCTTCTCTCGACAATGGCACTCCTCTTTCTCGTACTCTTTTTTCTCGTACTCTTCTTCACCACCTGCTTTATGGCACGATTTCAGCCTGAAACCCCAATTCAACATTTTAAGGAAGTTGGTTTTTTAGATGAAACTGAACAGGAAAATGTAAGTGCTAAGCGGTGCAGAACTGTGTCAGGGTTCCCACTCTTTTTAAGCTCAAAATTCTGATTATATTTAAGAATAATTGTCTTTTTCTGTTCTGCTCCACGTCTGGTAAACTACGACCGAACCACTCTGAAGCTTCTATCAATAGTGGAGTTTCACAACCACGTTCACCCAGTGTGGTGTGTTTGGTAAGGAAGAGAGGAAGAGAAAAACAGCCATATTCAAAATGACAAAATAAGACTTTACACTAAATGGATCTCAAGGCCTTGAATTTTGCCAAATTGTGTTTTTCAGCCTCTTTCCCCCACTTTCTGAGGGACTGAAGGACGCTGAGGGGACAAAAGAGCCCAAAGAAGCGAGGCTGGGTTTGATTTCACTTTTAAATTTCCTCTTCCGGATGGACGAGAAGTGATTGTACCCGACACCAGTGTATAATTTCGGTGAAAACAGGGTAAACACCTGTGGAGCAACAGGCGGCGAAGACGAGATGATGCTCTCTGTTTTTCGTTCTCACACTGACTTTATTTATGCGCACGTATTCAAGGATTTCTTTAATCATGTACATCAAGGATCACAGTGTGAGATTTTATCTACGGAAATATGAGCTGACGTGAAGATTTCCCATCATTTCTGTTCCTCTCCTCCTCCGCTGAGGATCTGGTTCTCTGTTTCTCCTCAAGGATTTTCTCCTCTGAGCCGTCTGATCAGATCCTGCTCTGACTGACTCATCGCTCTGAACAAATCTCTGGGATTTACACCAGCTTGCTTTACAGTCGGCACGCTTTACTACAAAATGTGGAGACTTTCTGTCTGACAGTTTGTTTCTCGTACTCGGTGACACGATACACAGACAAATATCAAAGAAAGAAGAAGAGATAACCTGAAGTAATTCTAAATGCAATACATCTCAAGGATTAAAACTTAGACGAGTGATGTGCTTTCACACTGAGCTCTTGGATGTTCTCCTGGTTACATTTTGACATGCAGTTTCAGTCTGTTTGTTTCACAGGCGATCTCTGGCTAGCTGGATAATTAATGCAGGCGCAGGATTCATGGTTAATTTCTGACGGTTAAAATATGTGAAAGTTGCAACACTCTGCACTGCAGTTAAGTATTATTTAACTTTATTAACTATGAGAAAGAGGATGATAGGAGCTGAAGCAGCACTAACATGTCATAAAACAGAATAACATCCCCATCAGAAAACCCAAAGAGACGTCTTCAAATCAACCAAACAGATCACAGTGATATGAAACAGAGAAAAGCAGCAAATCCTCACATTTGATAATAAAGGATTGTGGTCTACAGGCGCCTGTGGAGCATGAATCACACATCAATGATCACCTCTTCGATTTAACAGACAAATCCTAAACTTTAATAACTGTTTGTTCAGTTCAACACCTAAAGCCACACAGAATCTCAGAGCGGGATCACAAACGTAGACTGTGTATTGAAAGAGGACGTAGTCTGTGTGACGTCCGCCACAGGTTTCTGAAGCTCTGAACGAAGCCTGGTGACTGAAAACAGCTGCCTGTGACGGCACCCACCTGTCAATCAATGTGGCGACGCCCTTAATTATGCATAACTTTAAGGCTTAATATAATTCAGATGGGTGAGTTATATAAAAATTTACCCCCCCTTTTCATGAATTAAAGCAGTCTGTAAACGTTTATTTCTGCTGTAAAGTTTGGCATTTTAATATGGAGCCTTATGGAGACGGACTCACTGCTGGAGCCAGCCTCTAGTGGCCGTTACAGGAACTGCAGGTTATGTTACTTCATTTTTACATTTACATTTACAAAAATTGAGATTTACAAAACCTCCAGATGGTCTTTCTTTCTCAGGTAACATGTTTAATTCTTACTCCCGTTAAAACGCTTCTGCATACATACATAAAACACACTTTTACACTACAGCAATAGAACCAACTGTGGATCTTACTCTGCAGATGAAAATGAAATCTGGGTTGTTTGGGATAAAAAAGAAGAGCTGCTGCAACAAGAGGAGGCTCACCTGCCCGCTCGCTACGGCACAACACACCTGCCACAGTTCAGCAACGTCACATGACCAGTTATTTATCTCTTTCTTGGGTTGAGGACCACAGGAGTCGCATCATCCTGCAGGGTCGCCATCAAACCAACACGACTGACTTAATAGCATTTACCAGTGTTTCGACAGGAGTCCGGCAACCCCTCAGCCCGCCATGAAGGAGCTTTTGTACAATAGTTTTTCTGTGGTTAAAGCAGGGAGATTTAAGGTTGTATAACAGGACTTAAAGTGCTTTTTCCACCACGACGAAAGCCAGAACACGGCAGCGTGTCGTTACACTATCCTGTGAGCGGCTACACCAGCTCCGGAAAATACACGATGGGTAATGCTGCTTGTTCAATACAATAAAAGCGACAAAGAAACACAGCAAGTCTGTCTCTTCCTCAGAAAAAGGTTGAAGCTACTCACTGCACTTCCTCAGAGGGGAGGGGCTTCACATGAGGGGGGAGCGGGGAGTCTTTCCGAGGCTCCACCTCCTCCTCCAATCACCGTGTGCGTCCTCCTCGTTCTCTCTCTCTCTCTCCCTCTCGTCCCTCTCTCTCTCTCCTCTGGATGATCCTCAGGCCGGCGGCACTCTGGGTAATCTCCTGTGGAATCTGAAAGCAGAGAGGTTGTGTGAAAGAGAGAGAGAGAGAGAGAGAGAGAGAGAGAGAGAGAAGACAAATCAAAGGCAAATCAGACCTACTGTACGAGTGTGTAGGCGTGACAGTGTGTGTGTGCGTTAGAGAGATGGATGCAGGCAGTGGAGGTGATGACGACGCGGCGTGTGTGTGTGTGTGTTAGCAGGTGTGTTTGATTGCCTAAATGAAGGAGTGGTGGAAACCAGTATGGGCCTTAAAAACTGCACCACTACAACTTAGCCAAAAAAAGAGGCAGTGGTTACCGTGGCAACGTGTGCCAAAACGGAGTAGGGAGGAAGCGACAAAAAAAGAGAGAGAGAGAGGGGTGGACTGTGTGAGCAAGAGAGAGAGAGAGAGAGACGGAAAGACAAAGGGTGAGACGACTCTGCGCTGCCGTCGGACTTCGTCTTCTCGAGCGTTTCAACTTTGACCTCGTTTGTCGAAGACGAGACGGCGGCTCCTCATTGCACTGTATCAACCTCCGGCACTTCTTTCTGACTGTCCACATTCGGTGTGAAGCAGTCAGAACCTTTCTTCCCTTGCCTGGTGTCAGAAAGTCCGTTTATCCTTGAACCGTATACAGGTTGTTTTATTTGTTAGCAGTTATAAACCAACAACGCCTCAACGGACCCAACGGAGGTCATAAACTCTGTCTTTACCCTGTTTTCACTCCCTCCTTAACTACTTCCATTACCAGCTTCGGTTGCGATGCATTATATTATCTTCTAATGTTGTGGATCCAGATTCTGTTACTGCGCTGACTATTTCTCTCCTCAAATCTGTTCACCAACACATTGTACTGTTTCTCTGATACACCAGATCCTGTGTGAGCGGGCGAGCCGTCATTGTTTCCTGCTACGGACGAGTCGAAACTGCACATCCAATGAGAGCAGCTCAACATCACCTCCGCGGGCCCCGACCAAACTCGAGGCTGCAAAACTGCACAAACCGATGGGTGACGTCACACTAGGTTCACACTTAATTCTTAATTACACACATTGTTTCCAGAGCTGAAGACGAGGAAGACGAGTGAGCCGTCTCTCTTCCTTCTCGTCTCTGCAACCGGCTGCGTGCGACGCGGGAGAGCTGAGAAAGTTTCAACTGAGCAGAAACCAACTTAAACCAGAACAACATCATCAGGTTCAGATCCAGTGCGGACACAAAACCACAGCAGCTTGTGTGTTATTGATGTATGAGACAGTTTGAATAACACGTACTGGAAGGGAGCTCTGAAGAAAGCCAGCTAATGAACCACCTCATTGTTCACCGGTTAGGAGCCACGCCAGAGAAAAACTGGCCAATCAGAGCGCAGGACGTGGCACGAAAAAGAAAAATGAGAATTCAGAAACGCTATTTGAACACCTGGAAACTGTGTGTGTGTGTGTGTGTGTGTGTGTGTGTGTGTGTGTGTGTGTGTGTGAGACAGAGACCTGTTGGACCAGATGTGTTTCTCTCATCAAAGCAAATCATCATCATCATGAAACAGTGAGTAGTCAAAATGTGATTAACTGTTTATATAAGAGTGCGTCTGTGTCTGTTCTGACATGCATGGGTATATCTGAGTGTGTGTGTGTGTGTGTGTGTGTGTGTGTGTGTGTGTGTGCGTTGTGTAATTGCACACAGCTGAATCATTTGCAGTCCTTGGGTGTGTGAGTGTGACACCTCTGCACACACACTGTGCATTATTTTATTGCTGCGCTCGGGTTTCACTGACTCCGATTATTTCTCAACTTTAACCTTAACTTAAGGCAATGTCTCACTTTAGAGGACATACACACACACGCACACACACACACACACACACGCACACACACACACACACACACACACACACACAGTCAACCTTCACAACAAGCTGAATTCAGCGTTTTGGTTGGGGTTTTTTTGCTGTGTGGATCAATGCTCTCAACCATTATTCATCTGATGAAAAAAAAACATTAAAAGTCAAGGGTTTTATTTTGAAAGGTTCACACTGTAAATCTGCTGTTAGCGTAAAATCTTCCTGCCAGCATCTGTTTCTTTCTTCACGTTTGGTTTTGATGTACAACAGAGAAAATGTGAAATCAATATTGTGTTCTTAAGACTAAATACCAGTTTATGAAAGTCAGTTCAGTAAAAAATGAAGTTAAATAAATAAAATAAATCGTGAAAAATGAATTCATCGGCTGAACATGTGGAGCTGTTTGAGTCAGATGCTCCGACGGTAACGAATAAAGTAAACTGCATCATATAATGAGATTAACAGATTCATTTGCTTATAAAAAGCATGTCTGTCCCCACATATTGGTCTAATTTTAAAATCTTTTAGCCTGAAACTGAATCCACCAGCAAAAATTTCAATTCCAATTTTAATTCTTTCAGAGTTTATGATTCACCAAACCTCTCCAATCTGAAACCAGTTCTTCCAAAAGTCCCAATGTCCGCTGTGAAAAAGGCAATACTATCCAGCTGCAGTGGCGTGACGGAAGTGACGTACCATTTACGTAGCATACCGGAAGTTACTTTTTACCGGAAGCGGCCTCTTTTTTCAAAATAAAATTAAAAACACTACTTCCCATTATGACGAATCGTATAGTAAAACTGACAAGAGTCATTTCAGCGTGGTCTTTAGGCTACCATTACTTCAAACATCTTAATCTTTCCTGTGTACAGAGATGGATATTATAGCCTACACGTTTTCCTTTTATTACATAGATGTAACCAATAACAAAAAAGTGTGTTCATTAGATCAGGTTTAGCCTACTTTTTAAAAGATCCAGAGGATCATCAAGGGAACTGCACATCAGAGAATCAAATGTTAAATAAATTTACCCACCAGACATTAACCAATCAGAAAATGTAAGTCTAATTTCTCAAAAAAAATCCAGATTTATAGGAAAAAAGTCACAAAAGGACCTCTCTCACTCAGTCGGATGTGTCATTTCTCACAGTTTGGCACGGAGTATTGGAGTGACAGCGAGTATTCGACGTCACTTCCGTCACGTCAGTGGCTTCCGCTCCGGGCTGCAGCTGGATGCTGCTCGAAAAAGGCTTTTATTTAATCAGTCAGTAACTATCTGAAAGGGCCAGTTCACCATATCCTTCCTCTTACCTGTAAATGCTAGTTTCCATTGGGGCTGTTTCCCTCCAGACGAGGGACTGATATCATGACCTCGTCCTCCTCGGCTGAGCTGAACGAAGCTCACCTAATCGCTGAGAGAGCTAATGACCAGCTGCGGTTGGCGGTGGTGATTCTTACAGATTTTGTCAACTAAAATGTGCGTCACAGCTTACGTCCTGCTGCTTTGGGTTTGGTTATCCAAAAAAAAAAACTAAGAAAAGTCTTGGAGGAAGTGATTTGTTTGCTTTGCTGTTGGATCAGTGGCAAGAAATTAGATTTTGATCGCACGTCTGCAGCGGTGCGCAGCTGACCCTTCAAACATGGAGATAAACGCAAGTAGATCTCCAACCCGAGGCTCAAATATGTTTTGCAGCTCTTTTTGGAGAGTAGAGGTTGCTGACCCCCGGTCGAGATGGATGAACAGCTCCACACGTTGGTGAATTGTCCCTTTAAACCCACACTTACAGTTTAAAGGTCCTGCACTGAGGGACATTCGGTTCACAGGCAGTAGTCATGTGAACAATACAAACAACAAGACAGTAATTGCACATAATTCACCTCATCACTGCAGATGATCAAACCATCTCAACAGGAAGCAGTGACGAAAGCGAGGGGAAATCCCCCGTCACTTTCACCACAGGAAACCGGCCCAATTACACTCGTTCCTCCATCCAGCTCAACCTCCGCTCAGCTGAGGAGAGCAGCAGCCCGAGGAGAGCCGACATGCAGGATGGTAGACCTGTACCGCGCTACGTGGGCTAAATATATTGATTCATTACAGGCTTGCGATGCCCAGAAAGGCTGTCAGTCAACCCTGCACTGTCACGGGTCACATGTTGTAACCACAATGAAAGTATTCTCATTCTCATTCTCACTCATTTTTACTTTTATTATTTTATTTATGTGCTGTTTTCTGTCATTTATTGTTAAAACAGGGACACATTCAATTATCGTCATAATGGAAAATGTGTATAATTATAAATGATGGGGCTAAAACGTCCTCTGCTCTGATGGATGAAATGTGTGGAGGATATTTTAAACGGCTTCCTCCAGGATTCAGACCAGAGCTCATTATCATCTCATAAATCCAACCGATCAAAAGCCGCTTTTACAGAAGCTCTCACTCGTGTAAACACAGGCGAGGTAAGAAAAAGAGAAACGCCTTCGATGTGTTCACATCTCGAACCGATGCATCACACAGGAAGTTTATTTGTGTCGGTGATCAACATCTAAACACTCTGAAGCTCCTTTAAGAGGGAATCACCAGCAGTGTGTTCCCCAGGATGTGTGTGAGTGTGAGAGAAAGTGTGTGTGTGTGTGAGTGTGTGTGAGAGAGAGAGTGTGTGTGTGTGTGTGTGTGAGTAGGTGTGTGTATGTGAGTGTGTGTGTGTGAGTGTGTGTGTGTGTGTGAGTGTGTGTGTGTGTGTGTGTGTGTGTGTGTGTGTGAGTGTGTGAGAGTGTGTGTGTGTGTTACTGTGAGTGAGTGGATGAGATCATCAGAGGATTGCAGCACAGCGGGGGAGAGACACAGAGAGAGAGAGAGAGACACAGAGAGAGAGAGAGAGACACAGAGAGAGAGACAGAGA